>CAIGRL010291592.1:0-16601 GCA_903798325.1 Fraxinus xanthoxyloides
ATCATTTATATTTTCTCAAACAATATGAGATTCTAATAACTATGAAACAATACAATGCAAGAGAATCACGTGCAATTTGCGTACGTGCGCACACTTGCATGAGTGTATAAGTTTTGTCTTTGTTCTATTTCTTCCATTTCTTTCTTCCAAAAGTGTTTCACAGCGCTTGTACCCTTTAGAACCATAATAATTAAACCACAGTAATGAAGTTTATTTAATCATGCTACATTTAACTAAAGAGAGGCCTAAGAACTACCATTTGCACGGATGTCCCAAAAGGCCACTATTTTTCCATTGATTTTCGATTGGCATCATGTATAACGGGGAATTAGGTTTCTTGCATTTTCACATTTTTATGGGATTTCACTTATCTTCTTTTTCTTCATTAGTGCTAATGCCTTTATTGTGATCTTGTTATTTTCTCTTTTTTATTTTGAACTTGTGAAAAATACTATACATCTACGGTAACACGCACAAATTGGCCCGATATTTTTGTCTTTTAATATGAGACACCAAAACCCTTTCGAAAGTAATACCTAGTTCAAGATTTGGTGTNGCCACTATTTTTCCATTGATTTTCAATTGGCATCATGTATAACGGGGAATTAGGTTTCTTGCATTTTCACATTTTTATGTGACTGCACATATCTTCTTTTTCTTCATTGCTGCTAAAGCCTTTATTGTGATCTTGTTATTTTCTCCTTTTTATTTTTAACTTGTGAAAATACTATAAATCGACTGTACTGTGCACAAATGGGTCCCACATTTGTGTGTTTTAATATGAGACTCTAAAACTCTTTCGAAAGTAATACCTAATTCTGTAAAATAATGAGACTACTTGCAAGAGTTAACGCAAAGGCTCTTAGGGGAAACAATGAGGGCATACGGCATTCTAGCAATATGATTGGTGGAAATCCATTGCAGCTGACAATCCATAGAATGGCAGTAACTGGAGAGATAAAAGTGAAACGGTTGATGAAGCTAAAGCAAATGCAGCGTCATTGGAAAACAGTAACGTTGCAGCTGGGAGAACTGATGATGGAGATCCTAATGAAATCTCGGGTGGATCTTCAGAAGATGATGACCATATTCCGTTGAATAATATCAGGAATGATTCTACATATACACCAACATTGTCAAGACTACCAATCAGTTCGAGCTCAAAGAGTGGGGGGGTATAAAATAAGCGCTTGAAGTGTACATCCTGTAGAAGGGCTGTTACTGAAGAGAAAAAAAAGTGGAAGCAAGGGAAAAAAGCAAAGGCAAATGCAGCGTCATCACAAAACTGTTTTATTGTAGTCATGTGTCTGACACGTGTGTAGACAATTCTTCTTGACTATCACTTCTAAGTGGGCACGGGTCAATGTCCATCCGAAAAGTCAATATTTTGTTATCCACATGGAACAGGATACATTTAAAACCAAATACCATTGCAGATGTGATGGTGGAGGACTAAAAAAAGGTTGGGATGACTTTGTGATTCACAGCTTTTCACAAGAATATAATATCTGTGTTTTTCATCTCACTAGGGGATTAAATGATGACATCGTCCTTGACGTCAGCATTTTTTGAGTTGTAGATGGGGTGATGCCACCATATTGCCCCTTAAGGCATGAGTACCTTGAAGATCATATCTTCGCATAGCTGTAGGTTCCTAAATGACATTAAACTCTCAACTATATTGCTTTAATTGGAGAATAACTACTTTCTTTAAGATCGGGAATCATAGTGTTACTGTGCACTCTTTTTATTAGCTTTTTTTTTTTGTTTTATTTTTCATGCTGAAACTAATATTACAACAATTACAAGGACGGATGATTTTCTTCGTTCTTTATATTAATGAACCTTAAATATATGTTATTAATTCTACACAAGAAAAACCTATTATCCTACATTTTATATCCCGTAACATAAAGTTCTGTATCAATGTTATCTAAGTTACATATGCCTAATTTGGGAATAGAAAAATTAAGTTCCTTCTTTCTGTATGTTGAGTAATAATTATCCTCCGTTGAGCAATAATTATCTGGAGGATAAAAGTCCATAAAATTTTTAGTTATTTTCCTATTTGTATCCAGTGGTGGTGATTATTTCACAAATAGTTTAAAATGCAATGTACTGACTCTATCAATCCCAATTTCTTTCCCAGCGCACATAATACATTTAAATATATTTTTCTTACAATAAGGAAATGTTCTTATGTAGTGTGAAACTCACTGTTTGAAATTATTGTGTGATATCTAGTTAAGCACAGTATAGTTTCAGAATCATGATCCCATCACACAGTACTCTAACATGCATTCGCGAGTCTACACATGAATGACATGAATGCAACATAAGTGCCTGTAACAGAATTTGGCATTAAATCCTAGCCTCTACAAGGATTAATGACATATATCATTGAAAGTAGAAATAAAATCTGTATTTCTATCTATTAAAAAGTCATATTACAGCCCTCAATATATAGTACAATAGAAACAAAGAAAAAGGAAAAGAATCTCCTAAATTAGGAGAGGAAAATTAATCCAAAATTAGCAATACTAATTACAGTAACTCTAAATAAGGCAATGTAGAGATATGGTAATTCCAATGATCGTTCCATCTTGAAGAATGATTATGCAATCTTCAAGATTTCTAACACTCCCCTCAAGTTGTATGGTAAATATTAACCATTTCCAACTTGCATGTGAAATCGTCGAAACTTTGTCTAGTCAATCCTTTGGTGAATATATCGGCGATTTGCTCTTTAGTGGGAACATAGGTCATATAGATAACTCCATCTTCAACCTGTTCTTTGATGAAGTGTATGTCTACTTCTATATGTTTTGTCCTATCGTGTTGAACTGGATTAAGAGAAATGTTAATAGCTGCCTTGTTATCACAATAGAGCTTGATTAGAAGTTGTATTGTGACTTGTAGTTCTTCCAAGAGTTTCTTTAACCACGGCCCTTCACATATCCCTTGAGCAACTGCCTTGAACTTAGCTTCAGCACTACTTCTTGCCACTACACTTTGTTTTTTACTCCTCCAAGTCAACAAGTTTCCCCATACAAAGGTGCAATAACCAATAGTGGATCTTCTATCAACTTTTGAACTTGCCCAGTCTGCATCTATGAATATTTCCACTTTCTTCCTTTAATTCTTCTTGGAAAACAGTCCTTTTCTTGATGAGCCTTTGAGATACCTTAAAATTCTATATACTGCTTCCATATGAATTTCCTATGGGCTATGCATATGTTGACTTACCACACTTACTGCAAAGGCAATGTTGGGTCTAGTATGGGATAGGTAAATTAGATTTCCGAGAAGTGGTTGGCATCTGTCCTTTTCATCTGGATTTCCATTGTCTCTTGTTTTCCCTCCTACCTCCATTGGTGTGTCCCTTAGCTTACATCCAAGCATGCCTGTCTCTATTAAGAGATCATGAATATATTTCCATTGTAAAATAGTGATTCCCTTTTTTGATCTTGCACTTCCATTTCTAAAAGAACCACATTTGTCGCAGGTCCTTCACTTCAAATTCAATTGCTAGACATCTCTTGAATCTTCCTATCTCCCATGTATTGTCTCCCATTATGATTATATTGTCGACGTATACTATCAAAATGGTCTTTCTCCCGTTTTCTAATTGTTGGAAGAACATGGTGTGATCTGATCGTCCTTGCTGGTAGCCTTGACCTTTCAACACTTTTGCAAATCTATCAAACCATGCTCTAGGTTACTGCTTTAAACCGTGCAAAGATTCTTGAGTTTACATACGCTGTTTTTCTCATTACCATTCCCAAAACCTGGTGGTAATGTCATGAAAACTTTCTCTTCCAGTTTCCCATTAAGAAATGCATTTTTAATGTCCAATTGTTGGAGATGCTAGTCTAAGTTAGCTGCTAAAGACAACAAAACTCTAATGGTATTTAATTTTGCCACTGGTGAAAATGTCTCGGTGTAGTCAATGCCATAGGTTCGTGTGAGTCCTTTTGCCACCAGACGAGCTTTATATCATTCTATTGTTCCATCAGCTTTATACATCACATTAAAAACTCATTTGTAACCTACTGGTTTCTTTCCTCTCGGTAAATCCGTAACCTCCCAAGTTTTATTTTTTTCGAGTGCTTGCATTTCTTGCACCACTGTTTTTCTCCAGTTAGGTATATTCAAAGATTCCTGAATGTTCTTTGGAACCTCTGTATTATCAAGGTTAGATGTATAAGTATGAAAACCTGTAGAGAGAGTATTATAAGATACGAATTTTGAAATAGAGTGAAGAGTACATAATCGAGTTTGTTTTCGGAGTGCGATAGGTAGATTGATATATGGAATTTCTGACTCGAACGATTCTGGAGCTATTCTGGAGCTATCATCGATTTCAATTCTCTTGGTGCTTCGGGTGTGAGGTCCTCCTTGTACTTTAACGTTGTCCTTCTTGAGTAAACCAAGATCACCTTGTCTTTTTGTTTTTCTAAGCCTTCCCCTAAGATTGAGTTTTCCTCTATATATGTCACATTAGATGGCACGTCAGTGGATGGTGTAACCGGGTCGATATTTGGAGTAAGAGGGTAGGAGATATCGAAGTCAAAAGGCCTATCTTCACCCAAAATCTCCTCTTGAGGAGAGGGCTTTTGGAAGTAAGGTGTCATTTCAAAGAATGTAACTTCAAGACTAACAAATGTTTTCTTAGTTGATGGATCATAACATTTTAGTCCTTTTAAGTAGGTGAGTATCCGATAAGTACACATTTGATTGCTCTAGGATCAACTTTACTTTGATGGTGGGGATGAATATGGACGAAGGAAGTCAACCGAAAACCTTGAGTGGTATGTTTGAGTTGAGACGAAAGTTTGGAAACGAAGTCTGAACTCTTTTGATAGGTGATTCAAAGGAAAGATCATTTGGTTGATTAGGTATGTTGCTGTCAGAATAGTATCTCCCCATAACATTTTTGGCATATTGGTAGTGAACATTAGGCACGTGCTACTTCTAGGATGTGTCTATTTTTTTGCTCAGTAATTCCATTTTTATAGGGAGTGTCTACACAAAAACTTTGGTGAATTATGCCATGTTTTTGTAGATTGTCACGTAGGTTATTGAAGTATTCTGTCCCATTGTCCGTTCGCACGATTTGGATTTTTGTTTGAAATTGTGTTTGAAACATTTGATGGAAGTTGATGAATACATGCCAGACATCACATTTTTCCTTCAGTAGGTAAACCCAACAAACCCTGGTGTGATCATCTATAAACGTTACAAACCATTTTGTATGGGTTCGGTTAGGACACAGGATGGACCCCATAAGTCACTATGAATTATTGTGAATGGTTTTGATGGTTTATACGTGGACTTTTTGGATTTAGTGCGTTGGTGTTTCGCAAGTTCACATACTTCACATTTTATTCAGAAAAATGGAGGGAAATATGTAACAACCCAAAAATTTACAAATAAAATTATTTATTTCATCTACTACTTTTTATATTTTGAGAGTTGATGGACTAAAGTGACATATATTAAATTCAATTTTATTTGGGCCAAACATTCAATTATCGATACAGTAATGATAAATATATCAATATTTGGCTCATTGGATAGCTCGAAATTAATCATTTATATTAGGCTCGAGAAAAAGTCGATTCAAATAAGTTAGGCCCAAGATTTTCCAGTTTATAAAAGTGGTTACTAATTGATTTTTTATTATTATTTAAATATTGTATTTAAAAAAAGGCGCGCGTGTGTGCGCGCGTGTAGCTAAAAAAAAGTGTAGATTTGTTTTAAAATGATTCATTTCCTTGATCTTGGAAAATTGATGGGAGTTGAGAATTAGGTTTAGTTTAATGTTATTTATTTCTCTTGATTTTGGGAATTGATAGGGATGTTTTTGCCATGTGTAGATTGATAGGAAAGAAAATGTTTTGAAGGATTTAACTAGGTTAATATTATATGTAAAAAACGTGTTTTATTATTTAAATTAGCACCATTTTTACCTAATATTATGCCATTAGGAGTTTTATTATTTAATTAACACCAATTACATCTAATTAGTTGCCATTAGATTTAAGGATTTTGCCTAATAAATATACAACTTTTGCTTTGGGTTTGGGCACCACGTTGAAGCAAAATAAATCCTAAACTCATTAGGTATCCAAAATTTTGTTCTATTTGGCAATCATTAGTTAACTCATATTTTATTATAGAATATAATTTTGATTTTTTCTTGGCACATAGACACGACAACAACAAAAATGTTTTGAAAACGTGAATTTCTTACTTTCTTCCAACAATTCTATGATCAAACGAGGTAGGATGCTATGTGTGTTATGTCCTTGCAAAGTTATAATTTTTTTACGTAATTTATTTCATGAAATGCTAATTGACCTGTAGGTCTCATCGAAATGAAATGAAATGTAAGATTTCCTTCGATTTTTGTCAATATATTGCACAGAAATGTGTTAGAGCAATCGATTGATCTCCGATTGCTCTTGATGCAATGATGATATGGAATGTTGTAAATTTATGTTTAAAAAAGTATTATATTGTTTTGGACGCAAGTATCCTACTGAGTTTAAATTACTCATTCCTTCAAATTTTAACATTGCAGATTTGATCAGTCAACGTAGATGGTGGTTGGGCGGTGTGCGGGTTGCCAAGTAATAAATTTCAAGAGAAACATTCAATAATAAATTTTGTTAAGTTGTTCCGTGTTTTTACGTATTTCTTTTTAATATTCTTAAATTCTTGACACTATGTTTTATTCAATTCCATATATTAAGGTTCAAATGGTTTAAATTCTCAATTAAATAATTTCGCTTCGAGTATGATTATGAAATGGTATAGGTAACACCCCAAAATTTAAGTCAATAAAATTTGGGACGTTACAGTATGGTATCAGAGCAAATGTTTACTTTTCTGTAGACTTCAAAAAAAATATTGAAATGTCATTGTTCATGAATGAACAGTGACGTGAAATAGTGAAAAAAAAAATAAAAAAATTGAAGTTGCATTCATTCTTCTCTCATGAACACGCATGGCACACCTTCAATCTCCTCCAACAAACAAGCACCTTCATTTACTTCTCTTCATTTTCTTCACGACATTTCAACAAGAAAATCGACAGCACCATTTTTGAAACATTGAAAACATTGCACTTGAAAATGAACGCACACGGTACTCATCTTCAAAAAAATCGCAAGGGCTGAACCCGGTTTTTAATCATACAACGCACGGCATCTTCAATTCTCCAACACAACGACACCTAGTCTTTCTCACACACATGGCACTTTGCACATGACAATTTGCATCTCAAATACTCCCTAAAACCATCAAGAATCCACCACTAGGCATTGAGTTTAATTGCTCATTCATCAATTTTACCCACTACACTTAAGCTAGTCAAAGGAAATTCTAGGTGATGCATCTCCTTCTCTTATTATTATTATTATTATTATTATTATTATTATTATTATACTGTCCACGTGAAACAGTACAATTTTTTTTCTAATAAATTGATTCTAAGTTGAAATTTTTTTTTTAATGTGTCATGGTAAAGTATATAAGATGAAATAGCAGTTGCATAAATGTAGAGTAAGCTTTGTGAGTGAATCATTGATTAAATAATTGTCTAAATAACTTATAATTTTATTATATTCTTATATAATCGTATAGGGCTGTTTCTATATAGATTCGTGTCGTATCTTCAATTCTTGAAAAGTCGTGGCATTAAAATTTTCTCTTCAGCGAATCATTAAGGAATAAATATTTGGGTAGATTTATACTAGAAAATATTTTTATCCCATTTGAATATTAATGATCCCAGTTTTATTGTTGATCCTTGGAATGTGATATTAGACGACCTCAGTAGTTAATGCATTTTGTTAAAAAAAAAGTTTTAAATGATAACTAACAGATTTGTTCCTTGTTTAAATGTTAGTTATTAATAATTGTTGTATAATAGTTTAAATTGATTTCAAAGAGATATTAGTATCGAACTTTTATGTTTGAATGCTATTTGTAATAATTGCTGTTTGTCTAGCCTAGCCTTGCTTAATGCTTGTAGTTTAAATTCACATATGATCAATATTTATGTGCCCTTGATGAAACAAAAAATCATTTTTTTTACCTATCAATTTATTTAATGATATAATTTGAGATTTAATAATGTTTTCGAGAGAATTTATTTCAAAAGACAATTTAGTTTTTTTTTTTTCCTCATTGCTTGAGTTTTCTTGATTTGCATATTCACAAGATTGAAAGACTTTATCAAGAAAACCTAAACTGTCAAAGGAAAGTTTGGGATTTAAGTGGTCCACTGGTGACCTCCCTCCTCTCCTGAAAGCTTTTTAGTTGCACATTATTCAAATCATCAAGACAAAGGCAAAAAAATAAAAAAATAAAAAAATTAGACCATTAAACTATATGATATGATGCTATTATAAACGTTTTAGTTAAGAAACGTGAATTTAAACAGGGATCTTGGCCTATCATTCACCAATTAACTACCATCTAATGGACCGAAGGTCCGCAAAATGTTTATTTAAAAATTTTGAGCATGAGATATAAGTCCTTATATTTAATTCGAGAAATATTCGAAATGAAATGAAATGTTATATTCTAGTATAAATTATGAGAATGATGATAAATATATTTGCTTCCATTTATGAATTATTTTTACACATACTTTTAAACAATTTTGATAGAAGCGTAATATTTTATTTTATCCCTAAAACAAATTATGAAAGCATAAAGACAAAGTGTTATCTTTAATAAAATATTAAGCATAATTGGACTTAGCTTGTATGTGACAAACATGACTAGAATTAGAGAGACGGCTAGGAAGACAATGGCTAGTAGGGTTGTTTTATACCATATGGCAACTGTTATGCAAGCCTACGAGAATTATGAGGTAGACCCGACTCAGACACTTATTGAGCATGTGGAAGACGTCTTCGCTAAGTGGACTGCGGCAAGGGGTGTAGGACATGAGGTTGCACCTCTTCAAGTTGTTAACAATTTTATCCACACATTGCCACCTCAGTGGTGAGACATGGGCATTGTGGTTAGGGACGAAATATTAGAGGGTAACCCTCCGAAGCACTAAGAAATGATTGGGTTCGAGTTGTACTGTGAAACCTTCCTAGATAGGTAGATTTCTACTCTCGAACCTAAACTTGAACCAGAGGAAGACCTAGAAGAGGAGCCATATTATGAATATGATTCGGAGCCAGGGGATGAGCTAGATTATATACCGGACTAAAGCCAGAACCATAGCACGAGCCACGATTCGAGCTAGACCCTAAACTAGAAGTTGACTAAGAATCCAACCCTGAGTCATGTATATCATTGGATGATGAAGCCCCTTCATCTAAGCTACGTAGGATTCAAAATTTTTGGACTAGTGAAGATGAAGACTAGCAACTTGGAAATGGTTTAGTTAAAATAAATGTTTTCATTTCCCAAAAAAAAAAAAATTTGCATCCACTACTTGGAATAATCCGTAGGTTTTCTTCATCGTCTACAATTTAATTCTTCCAATCATCCCTCATGTATTCTAGGGTTTAAAATTTTATGAAAATGAGTTTTTCATTCGAATATATTAAGATGTTGACTATTTCTAAGATGAAATTTATTTGGTGGATTTAATGGAAATGGTATGTCAACCAACACAAGCAATAATGTTTAAGGATTTGTTGAGAGCCGTGAAAGACCTTGGTAGGCAGCAAACACAGGCGCCTCCCTAGAATGCACAGAATAACTCTAACTCCACGAGCTCAGTCGTGGAATAGTTTCGTCGTTACAAGTCCCCTACCTTTAACGGAGTAGATGACCCATGGCAGCCAAGGAATGGATATAGAATGTGTCTTCAAGCACCTCTCCTGCACTGATACCCAAAAAGTTTTATGTGTGGTGTTCATGCTAATCGATGCAGCGGGACACTGGTGGGAGTTCTCGTTTCAGGAAAGTACTAACTTTTCAAGAAAAAAGGAAAAAGAATAGGCTGAATGAAGGTAAAGGAAATGAACAAAACAAAAGGGCTAGCTTGGAAAAGTGGTCAGGGTCAAGCAAGCCGAATAATATTCTTACTCCATGTCCTAAGTGTAATAAGACCTATAGAGGCGAGTGTTTTTATGGAAAGAATGTGTACAGTCAATGTGAAAAACATGGCCGTATTGCTACCAATTTCATGAACCCTCACCAAAGCGGGACAATGAACAAAGCAAAAATGGGACAGCCAGAGTGTTTGCCTTAACCCAATAGGAGGCAACTGAGGATTAAGACAAGATGATAGGTATTTGATCAATATCTAAACTACTTGTTTATGTTCTTATTATACTCCGAAGCCGCTCATTCATTATTTATATTAATAATTATCATATTGTTTGTGAAGAAGCCGTTAGTATTTTAGAAGTTACTATCCCATTAGACCATACGCTTAATACCAATCGATGACTAGGATGGTCAAGATGAGATGAAGGTTTTTTATGCCATCTTAGGAATAAATTGAGTGGGAAACTTTTATGCGACAATTCGATACTTTGAGAATAAGGTAAATCCTTTTTTTTTTTTTGAAGTTTGGGAAGAAGAGATCAAGGTCCTAAGACTTTTCGCCTTGATAAAATAATTTCGTGGACGAAATTAATTTAAGGAGAAAAGATTGTAACACCCCGAAAATTTACAGAATAAAATTATTTATTTCATCCACTACTTTTTTATATTTTGAAAGTTGATGGACTAAGTGACATATATTAAATGCAATTTTATTTGGGTTAAACATTTAATTATCGATACAGTAATGATAAATATGTCAATATTGGGCTCATTGGATAGCTCGAAATTAATCATGTATATTAGGTTCAAGAAAAAATCGATTCGAATAAGTTAGCCCAAGATTTCCAGTTTATAAAAGTGGTTACTAATTGATTATTTTTTATTTAAATATTGTATTTAAAAAAAAGGTATGTTATGAGCTAAAAAAGTGTAAATTTATTTTAAAATGATTCATTGCCTTGATCTTGGGAAATTGACGGGAGTTGACAATTATGTTTAGTTTAATATTATTTATTTGTCTTGATTTTAGGAATTGATGAGGATGTTTTTTCCACATGTAGATTGATAGGAAGGAAAATGGTTTTAATGATTTAATTATGTTAATATTACATGTAAAAACGTGTTTTATTATTTAAATTAGCATCATTTTTACCTAATTTTATGCCATTAGGAGTTTTATTATTTAATTAGCACCAAGTACACCTAATTAGGTGCCATTAGATTTAAGGACTTCGTCTATATATACTACTTTTACTTTGGCTTTGGGCACCACGTTGAAGCAAAATAAATCATAAATTCATAAGGTATCCAAAATTTTGTTATGTTTGGCAATCATCAGTTAACTCATATTTTATTATAGAATATAATTTCGACTTTTTTCTTGGCACATAGACACGACAACAGTAAAAAAATTGGAAACGTGAATTTCTTATTTTCTTCCAACAATTCTATTATCAAACGAGGTAGGATACTATGTGCAAGTTGTTATGTCCTTGCAATGTTATATTTTTTTGTACGTAATTTATTTCATGAAATGCTAATTGACCTATGGGTCTCAACGAAATGAAATGAAATGTGAGATCTCCTTCGGATTTCCTCAATATGTTACACAAAAATGCGTTAGAGCATTCGATTGATCTACGATTGCTCTTGATGAAATGATAGTGTGGAATTTTGTAAATTTATGTTTAAAAAAGTTATTATATTGTTTTGGGTGCTCGTATCTTATTGAGTTTAAATTACTCATTCCTTCAAATTTTAACATTTCAGATTTGATTGGTCAACCTAGATGGTGGTTAGGCAGTGTGCGGGTCGCCAAGTAATAAATTTTCAAGAAAAACATTCAATGATAAATTTTGTTAAGTTGTTCCGTGTTTTTATGTATTTCCATTTAATATTCTTAAATTCTTGACACTATGTTTTATTCAATTTCATATATTAAGGTTCAAATGGTTTATATTCTCAATTAAATAATTTTGCTTCGAGTATGATTAATAAATGGTACCGGTAACACCCCAAAATTTAAGTCAATAAAATTTGAGGCGTTACACTTATTGCTTTTAAATGGTTTTCTTTACGGTTTTCTTCAAAACAAACTTAAATAATCTTTTGATCCGTTTATTTGGGACCAACATAGAGTTTTATATTGAAAAGGAAAACTTTATTCACATGTGTTTTTGAAGAATTAAATTCTATTAGAGCTTATGTTCTATAAATTCAAAGTTTTGAATCCATTAGAGCCAATGTGATTTGCTCTCTTAGTCTCCGTACTTTATTCACAAGTTGATTTTTTTTTGTTCTTCAATCGCTTAGTTACTCAGGTATGTTTTTTTATTTATTTATTTTTAAAAAATTTAGTTTTCATGTAGCTTGAAGTTTATATTTTAATGGATCGTACTGAGATTTTACCCATTTG
This sequence comes from Fraxinus xanthoxyloides, assembly GCA_903798325.1. Classification (NCBI taxonomy): domain Eukaryota; kingdom Viridiplantae; phylum Streptophyta; class Magnoliopsida; order Lamiales; family Oleaceae; genus Fraxinus; species Fraxinus xanthoxyloides. The sequence goes on from CAIGRL010291592.1 coordinate 12,446, forward strand.
GATGTATCCCTACAATCAAGTTTTGAATTTTTTATATTCATGCAATTGTTATTTAGCCCTTTAATGAATTCTCTTGTTCTGTATATGGTTTAATATATTAATTTAAGGGATAATTGCAGCAAAAATCTTAAACCTTTGAAACATTAAAAAACTTTCTTCAAACCTTTGATTTATTGCAGTCATCATGTCCCCCTAAAATTTTCAAATGTTGCAGGTAAAGTCCTTTTGGACAGTTTCTATCCATAATTCTATCAGTTGACCAAAAATTTAATTTATACCACATTTTTAATATTTTAGAAAAGGGCGAAAGAGTACTCTTTCATTTATCACATTAAATAATTAAATAAAAAATAGAAATAAAGAAAATACACACACACACACAATCGTCTTCTTCCGCTCAACGCTCACCCTCCCCCTCCCCCTCCCCCATCTCAAACCCAAAATTCACCACGACCACCACGACCTCCACCTCCACCTCCACCTCCACCTTCACCAACCATCTGTTGGGAGCAACACAGTTTCTATTTGCTGCCAATAATTGTGCTCTTTCTCTTCTTGATTATTCTTTTTACAAGATTTATTGACTCAAAAGTTTTGAAAAAAGTCATTGTTTCTGTTGATTTTTGTGCACAATTTTTCTAAGCTATTTATTTTGCTGTAAATATTAGAAAGATTCTTGTTACAGATATACACTCCATTTAAGACCACATATCATTCACGCAATTTACTGGGTTCTATTTTGTTTACATTTCTAGAATTGAATCATGGATTAAAGCTTGCTATGATTATCCCGTGGATGATTTAAATTTAAGGTAAATGATGCAAAAATCATTTCAAGAAGATCAAATTTTATTAATTCGAATCAAAACTCCACTCTTTATTAGGAAAATTACTTGTGGTTAAGACATATGAGTGAAAAGTATCCTGCCTTTCAATGACACCCTGCCATTTTAATGAAATAACAAGAATAGACCCTACCATATTCATTTCAAAACTTCCTATATTGACACACTAAGTATTATTGTAGATTTTTAATATTTTCTCAATGCTCATTGAACATGGTCATTTTATAATTTTTGATTGTAGAAATGGAACATCGTTTGAGTATATTCTCATGGAAGATATGATTAAAGGCATTCACTGGATGGTTACCTTCAGAAGCTTGATTTTTTGTTGGGATAAGTTAAACACGTTGTTCGCCGAAAAAATATAGTACAGAACACACCGTTCTTTTTTGGTAGCATGAAAAAATGATTACAATAAGGGTCCGTTTGATTGTAAGAATGGAATTTGGGTGGAAAGAAAATGAATTTTAGTGAATTGAATTGCCTAGAACTTGTTTTACTGAGAATTGTCAATTGATTGTATTTGATTGGTATAATTTTCACCGAAAATGTTGAAATTTTGAATTTTTTGATATTCGTTTGGCTTTGTTTTCCATAAAAATTGTCCAGTAAAGAAATGAAATTTGTTACCATTGGGAATAGAATTTGTTTTAATTGTAAAAAAAAAAAGGAAAAAAAATCAATTTTCCCACCAAAGTGGTGGGAAAACCAATTCAAGGAAAAGCAAGAAAAGGGGGTCATGTGGCGCTTAAGAAGGAAAACCAATTCCATGGATTTTTTTGGCCAATCAAACATGCAATAATTTGGAAAATGGAAAATAATTTCCAACTTCCATGAAAAATAAACCCTATCAAAGAATGCCTAAGTTTTCTTGTAACTTAGTTGATTCGAACTAAGTATATGTATACTAGCAATGAAGTTGATTTGAATTATATTAAATTCCACAATTCGTTGTCTCAATTCCATGGAACAATACTATTGGTAATTATCGCATATATTTTGTATTGACCGTGGTGTCTAGATGTAGCAAAAATTCCCATTTGTTCATTTTCATGTGGATACAAGTGAACATGAAGTGAAACAAAAACAAAATAGTTGAAACGACGCCATATCGTACAAAACGCCAACATGTTGTTTTAGGTTACGGGATCTCAATTTCACTTCTAAAAAAGTCGATTATCTCTTGGAGCTCCTTAGAAAACTTATAAAAGTTAAGCGAGCTAATTTATTGAGTATTTTATCACATAATTAAAGTATAATTGAATTTGAGTTACTTACCTTTATTCATGGTGAATTCTAGAATAAACTCGAACATTATTGTTGGTCATATCGAGAACTTTTGTATCGACATCGATATCCAAAAATAGTAAAAACTTGTATTCATTCATTTTCATATGGATATGATTGCACATGGTATGTTTTGTATATCATACATAGTATGTTTTGTATATCATACTTTTCACTTGTGTTTCCTTTGTTGTCAATTGTAGTGTAGTTTTTAATCGGATGTATTTGTGACTCATTATAATTGGAACTTTGTGGGGACCGTAACATCAAAATGCATTTAAAACTTTCATTGTTACACTTTCAAGTGGATATGAGAGAGAATGAAGCAAAACATGCATGAAATTAGTGGAAACGACATCTAAACGATCACATGCCGTTTTGGGTCGTCGATTCTCAATTTCACTCCGAAATAGTAAAAATATATTTGGATCATAGATGAAGTTGTACATGTTGAACGACTGCACGTGCTATGTTTGTATATCATACTTATTACTTACATTATCCTTTGTTGTCAAGTATAATGTAGTTTACAACCCGAACATATGTCACTCACTACAAGTTATCCTTGTGTGAATCGTGACGTCCAAATGTAGTTGAAACTTTCATTTTTATAGTTTCAAGTGAATACGAGCAAGAATGAATCGAAATGAACATGAAACTAGTAGAAATAACATCAATCATTTTAAACGGCCACATGCCATTTTAGGTCCAAAGTTCTTGATTTCACTCTGAAACTAGTTAAAAACAATGTTTGGAACATTATAGATAACTAGTACATGTTAAACTATTGCACGTGATAATGTTTTGCATATCATACTTGTTACTTATATTTTTTCTTTGTCGACAAATGTAGTGTAGCTCCCAACCGGATGCTTGGTGTGATTTCCTATAATTTGAACTTTGTGTCGATCGTGATTCAAAATATAGTCAAAACTTTCATTCTTACACTTTCAAGTGAATATGAGCGAGAATAAAGCACTACAAACACGAAATTAATAGAAATGACACCCAGACATTTTAATAACCATATGGCCTTTTAGTCCACGGATTCTCGATTTCACTTCAAAAATAGTGAAAAGTCATTTGGAATATCATAGATGAGTCGGACATATTGAACGTAGTTGCACGTGCTATGTTTTGTACAACATACTTCTTATTTACATTTTTCTTTATTGTGAAGTGTAGGTTCAAACCGGATGTATGGTGTGACCCACTATTGTTTGAGCTTTTTGTGTACCGTGACATTCAAATGTAGTTAAAATTTTCATTTTTACATTTTCAAGTGGATGCGCGGAATAATGAAGCAAAATGAACACAAAATTAGTAGAAATGATACCCATAAATTTTAAACAACCACATTGTTTTGGGTCATGGATTCTCGATTTCTCTCTCAAATTAGTAAAAACAATGTTCGAAACGTCATAGATGAGATGTACTTGTTGAACGTCTGCACGTACTATATTTATATACCATACTTGTTACTTACATTTTTCTTCGTCGTCAAGTATAGTATAATTTCCAATAGGATGTATGGTTTGACTCACAAAAGTCTGAGCTTTGTGTGGATCGCGACATCCAAATGTAGTTAAAACTTTCATTCTTACACTTTCAAGTAGAGTGAAGATGAAGTGAAACATATAAGAAAATAGTAGAATGACACCCATGCATTTTAAACAATTGCATTCCGTTTTAGGTACGGGTTCTTGATTTTACTTCGAAACTAGTAAAAATAATGTTTAGAACATCACAGATGAATTATACATGTTGAAAGATTGTACATACTATGTGTTGTATATCCTAAATCCCGAACTCTAACCTTAAACGACACTGATATATTTAAAACAACCATATGCCATTTTGGATCTCAACAAATAAGCTATCAAAATTTATCGAAAAACATATGACAATTTTAAGATTAAATTCAACAACCACATCAATTTAAACGTGAAAATGAAGGGAAATTTGGGAGGATTTATTTTTGGGGGATTTTTTAAAATTTTGTTTGAAATTGGACATTTTAGACA
>CAIGRL010291629.1:0-27247 GCA_903798325.1 Fraxinus xanthoxyloides
TGTGGAACACCCCCTGGTAAAATTAACTTACTCTAACTCACCTCCCACCCTTTTAAAAAAAAAAAAAAACGAAAAAGAATAGAGAAAAACTAAGAAGGGAAAAACCAAAATTCTGAGACATCAGCTTCCAAGAATACTTTGTGTTAAAAGTTTGTCTATATTAGAACAGCTGTATGACTCTTTAAGGGAATGAATTTTCCAATCTACGTATGTCTTCTTTGGAGAAGATTTCTTTACAGAGGAATATAGTTCACTGGATATCCATCTCGTGGATACTAGCCAAACTTGATTATGCCATGGCATACTTAATGTTTGAGATATCGTCCGCAAAACAACCAAATACCTGGCCGTCCACTTTAACTTCAGAATCTACTAGAAGATTCATCATCTTTTTGTTTTATAACTGTTACCCAACATATCTCCTCTTGCACCTAGATAATCTCAATCCCGTACATCCATGTGAGCCATTAGAACTTGTAAACTTTTGTTGTTAGTCAAAATTCTTCACTCAACAAATGTATGCTTTGATACTGTTACGAAGCTGCTTGGATCCCGTTGCTGAATCTGGTTGCCTGTCAAATATTCTTCGATCTTCTGGGATGCCAGTGGGCTGAGTTCCTATAATGGTTCTTTCACTCATAGGTTGTAAAAAAATCAGTAGTCACTATTAAGAAGGAATGAGGACTAAAAATATTTAAATACTAAAACTTGGTGGCCCATCTACCACGAGATAGAGATGCGAAGAAGTTTAAAATCTTATTTCTGACTTAAGACTTCATTTTTTATGGGGTTGAAGTCCTTTTTCTCTGTTTTAAGGAATCACTGAATTCTGTCGTAAAAAATAGTTGATTGTTTTCAATGAACGGAAGCATTCTTAGCCATGTATTACTCCCAAAAGTAAGAAGAAACGCTCATTGCAAATTTCCCTTAAAGTATGTTGATTTTACCACAGATTGTGAGTGGAAGGCTCAGGCAGGCAACATCTGTGTTGCTTCCTTCGATTGGAGCTGCAGTGGTATCTGCAATTCTGCCGATAGGATCAAGGAGGTTCACAGACGATGTGGGGAAGGTGAGAAAACTCTGTGGAATGCAAATTTCTGATTTGCATCAATTTCTCCAGTCTCTGGAATTCACAGACTATTTGGAAAAGCCGAGAACACTGGTCGTGGAGTGAAAATGCACCTTTTTGTCCGTCCTCTGGAAGTGTTTTCTTTACATGACGTTTAGAGATTTGTACGTTATACTCACATGTAATGTATATGTGATATAGAGATAGAGATTGAGGTTGCAGTCGAAATCTGCTCCTTTTGTAACAAAGGAGACAGTTCACTGTAGCAACCTTATTAGGAGCAGTGTAAACAAATTTCTTTTGCTATGCTGTAAGATCCATATATTTCTTGATCATCGTGGCTTAGTGGAACTCATAATGAGTCTGTATTCTTGAGCAAGCTTTTACTGCTTTTACATTATAGTTTGTCTCTCACATGTGAACTTTTTGGAGAAATGTTTCTTTTCATGATTTTTCAATTTTCAACTCATCTGATCTGAGGATGAAAGCTTATAAATTTTTACTGATCATAGAAATTTTAATTGTCAATTCCTATTTTTGTTCTTTCACAAAATTGTTGTTTTCATCGGCGTGCTGACCACATGATGGAAATTATGAATGTCTTAACACAGTACACAACTTTGAGTGAAACGTGTGAGGGAAATTGTGTATGTCTTAACACGGCACACAACTTTGTGTGAATGTTTGGCAAAGAAGATTTGACCCACGAAGAAAATTAAGCTTATGGGCTCATCCCATATTGAAAAGGGATTCAATTCACACACTAACTGGAAAATATGAGTAATTTGGAAGTTTTTGTAATGAGTGAATGGTTGGCAAGGAAGATTTAATAATACTGACAAAGAAAATTGAGCTTATGGACTCTTCTCATGTTGAAAAATGTCATAGAACCTGATCCGATTCACACCGCTAATGAAAGAACACTTGTAATTTGTGATTTTTTTGTACTTTTTTTTGGAGGGATTGTGGGGAGATAACGTAATTGGTTTATGCAGAAGAACATTTTTCTCTGTATCAAACCACACCCTTGCAGGCAAGTCAACATCTCTTGATGGGGGTATCAGATGTAAACAAATGCCTAAAGAGCCGTGTAACATTCAGTCTCGTTTGGCTTAGTTAAAAATCGATTTTTTAGTAAATTTTAATAAAAGTCGATGAAATATGTAATTGAAAATTGATAAGAATTTTGAATTTCATAAAACGTAACATGTGTATAGTTGAAATGAATTTAAGAAAAATGGACGAATCCAAATCATTCACCAACCCTATCTAGCATGATTCCTCTTGAGAAAAAGTTAGCCCACTAATTCTCACTCTTCCCACTCAATCAGCAACCTGTCACCACTCTTTCAAACTGACCCTTGTTCTCCTTTGGAAAAAAGTTGAAAACTGAAAAACCCCACCAAATCAAGAACCTGAAGAATGTGTATATAATCACATATGTCTACTGCTATAGCCCTCATCGATCCATACAGTTCTCCCATCTCTTCACTTCATACTGTTCTCCAGTTCTTCAAAATATGGGATTTCTTGGCAATGATGTTTCCAACCTAAGACTCGTAGATTGTTCTCTTAGAATGTTTGTTGTTCCTTTGAGTGTTGCATCCATATGGCTAACTGTCACCAACAAGCAAGATAACAGCATCTATGGAAAAGTGGAGTACAGTAATTTCATTGGACTCAAGTAAGAAGATATTCACTTCTCTTCTTGTCTTCGATTCATTATCTGTGGATAATTTGTATTTATTATTGTTGAATATAAATTGTAATTTGAACATCTTTGGACAGGTACATGGTTTGCATCAGTGCTATATCTGCAGGATATGCCTTTTTTGGTGTTGTTTGCTCATGGGTCAGATGCCTAATTTCTAAAACATGGCTTTTCTTTGTTTCAGATCAGGTTTTCACTTCCACTTAAAGGACGTTAAATGACACGTTTATTTATTCAAATTCAGTTTTCGACGAACCCTTTTGCAATTTTCTTTGATTGGTGAAAATATAACTTGAATTCTATATTTTCATCCGTAGCCCATCATCTAAAAACTTCCATCTCCGACATGTAAAAAGTTGAAAGTTGCTTTTGAAAATAAGAAACTGTTTTAAAACTTGTTAGTATAATTTTCTGGAAGTTTATTGTAAGATGCCTTTGGAGGCATCTCTTCTACAAGAAGTAGAAATCTGATCAGGGGCGGAGCCAAAGTTTAATGGTACGGGGGTAAAAATCTTCAAGAGTGGACTACTGGATTTGAACGGTGGAAAAATAATGGGTATAACCAATTTTTTTTGTTAAAGAAGGTGAGCATGGACAAGGGTGGGCTACCTCCGCCACTGAACCTGCTATTAATCGGTTAAAGAAAACTCGTTTATTTGTGGAAATTTTAATCTTTTAACAGAAGCAACATTCTTTGGATCTTGATTATTATGGTAGGACATCTTTAAAAGTCTTTCTTGTAGGTCTCACAATAAGAAATCTTAATTTAAAAGCAAGAATTTATAAATATTTTCCATCTTTTTATTCTTATATTGTATGGGTTTGTTCATAATCACACAGGTGCTAGCATATTTAATGGTGACATCAATGGCTGCATTGGTGGAGTTTCTTTACTTGGCATATAATGGGGATCAAGAAGTGTCATGGAGTGAAGCCTGTGGTTCTTTTGGAAAGTTCTGCAATAGATTAAAAATAGCTTTGGCTCTGTATGTTATAGCAGTTTGTTGTTTCCTTGCATTGGCTGTAATCTCAGCTTATAGGCTCTTTAGGAGATTTGAGCCTCCTTTTGTTCCTTCTAAAGAAGCTGGGCAAGAAAGGACTTGAAATTGTCCCTTTTTGAGTGCACACTTGCACTAGATGAATGTTATTACCCTCGTTTAGTACTGAAATAACGATTTCTGTTAAATATATGTTTGGTACGTTGGATTGGATACGAGACATGATTGAGGAAAAGTCGAGTTTTCTTAAGTATAACGTTTTCTAGTTTAATATCGCATTGATATCCAATAAATGACTCTTCTATATGATTACGGCTGCTTACATCAACCATCCGAATAAGTAATAGTAACCTTTTTTCCCAATATGTAATAGCGACCTTTTTCTTTGAGAAAAGGTAGGGCTTGTGCTTAGGCTTTGTGATTGCATTGAAACGTTGTACTTGATCTATTTTGCTGTGAAACAAATTTTAAATTCGAAGGCTAATAATTGTGAAATTTCACATTAACCTCTTATATGAAATGACTAGATAAAGAGAATTCGTATGAGAGAATCATTAAAGATAAAGCAATGATACCATTTATAAATGGTTTCAATGAAATACAGTGTGAACCAAAGAATAATTGTCTAGATGAGACCAAATAGTTATAAATCATGATTAGTTAGTCATCAGCATGTTTAATATTCTATAATTATTTATTAAATAATTTTTATATTTGTTATTTGTATAAATTACACTATTGATACCTAATCTTTGAGCAAAACAATAGACATATTCCGACTCATTTTTGTTTGGATGGATCACTTTTTAGGAACTTGTAGGAAGAATAATGTTGGGAACCATGAAATGTGTGAACAAAAATATTTAACAATTTTGAATTAACCCGGATGGCGAAGCGGGGGGGAAATGTCGCCACTCCTCAGGATTAGTCAGACGAACTTTGGACACTTGAGTCATAAAAAAAATGATTAACAATTTTGAATGTGTGGTTAAAATTAAAATTTGATGTCGAGTAGTATAATAATATGTTTTTAATTTTTTCTCTTTCTTTTGGTCTTTTGCTTTATTATTTATTTAGGTTAAAGAGTAAGATTGTCATTTGTCACAAATTTATTAGATTTTTGGATGAAAATATCAACAGGGCTAGGTTTGCTAATTTTTCATAGGTTAGAGAAAAAATTGGACAAAAGAAGATTGAGGGTAAGTATGTTAATTTCCTCAAAAGTTGGGGACGAGCAGTGAAATATACCCATTTCATTTTACGCTTTTCCCCTTTGTAAAGAAAAAGTTGCACTAGAAATTGCTCCGAACCGACTAAAATAGTGGGCTCTACAGTTTATTTAAATATTGCAAAAAATGACGAACCCCACCTTGTGTATGAGCTGATATGTTTTTGTGGTATACAATTTCTCTATACAGTTCTTTTAACACGAGTTTTTGTTATATTATACTTCTACAACGTGTCCGTGACGGAAAGGATAAGTCTCCTTTTCTTCTAAATTAATTATTAAATTTCTAATTCTTTTTGTCCCTTTTTGAAGATAACAAACCCTAGAAATTGCCCTTTCTTATTTGCCTTCGTCTCGCTGTTAAACTAATAGTCCGAATTGTAGCTTTAACCAGTCGCCATGGCCAAGGGCTCCTTCAAGTTGGAACACCCCCTTGGTAAATGCATTGCTACCTTTTTCTTCGGTTGCCTGCTCGTTGATTAACACTATTTTTTGAAATTTTGATCCTTTTGCTTTGATTAATGGATCGCGCGTAATTAATTTGGAGCAATGTTTCTTTTGAACTTCTGTGGAGTGGAACATCGGTTTGTGTTGCGTACTTCTGTAAAATTCATATGGAATGGGACTTGGTTGAGTGGAACTTTACGAATATGGTGTGATATGTTTTTTTTTCGCAATTTGTATTGTTGCACAAGAAGAAACAACACGAATGGATGATTTATTGTTATTCTTAATGAATGATGAATTTTTCATTTGAGTGCTTTTCAAAATTTAATTCCTTCCAAATGCAAATATCATCTTCTTGGGTATGTGAATTTCAACTCCTGTATATCCTTTTAAGTTGAGAACACCTCACTTCTATAAATTCTTACATTTCTTGGGGTATTTACATTATCATTTTTTAACATCTAATGATATTAATTAAAATTTTGCAGAGAAGCGACAAGCAGAAGCTGCTAGAATCCGGGAGAAGTACCCTGATAGAATTCCGGTATTGAAAAATTCGTTTTCGCATTCCAGACCTGTAGGGTGCCTGATATTTCATCTCGTCCTTCCAGTTGTTCTATTCATAACATCTCACTGCTGCTATTCAGGTTATTGTGGAGAAGGCTGAAAGAAGTGATATACCAGACATCGACAAGAAGAAGTCAGTTATCTTTAATATCTTTTCGACAATTGGTTCTCGTTGTTGAAAATATCTACGGTTACTGGATGTGTATAAATTTTAATACCGCCAATATTCTTTTCAGTATTCTGCTTTTCAGTTGGCTTAGTTTTGAAAATAAGGCTTTATCTTATTGCTGTTGTTGTAGTTATGGCCTGTCAAATGACTTCCGCTTTTGCTTCTACTTCTTGTAGAAGAGCATAATGCGAAAACTACCTATGTTGGTTTTTGGAAACAAATTTCTAAGAGAGTTTCATCTTCCGAAAGACCTTTTAGAGGAAACCATATTCGGCTATCTTCCCCCAAAAGCTCTTCCGACCAGAAGAAGCAATTTTATAAAATTAACCAAATAGGTCCAGGAGAAGCTTCCAAAAGCTCCTTTTGACTTCTCAAAAGTCATACCAAATGAATGAGTGGTACAGTTGCAGATAGGTTTTATAGTACATGAATTATGGTTATAAGTTATAACGTACCACATACTGAAGGGCATCTTTTAAAGTTCTGCCGTGACAACAAACCCCTACCCAGCATCCCAGCCCATCAACTGCTATTTCCATTCCTGCTCTCTCTCTCTCTCTCTCTCTCTATCTTATTGGTGGTGATTTTCATGTTTTTGAAGTGCAAAGCAGGCCCTTTCTTCCCAATCTTTTACAATTGATTTGGCATGGGATGTCAGTCAATTGTAAACTGTGAAATTTTGTAAGCCCTTAAATTTCCTTTTTTTTTTTCACTAATAACTCGAATATTAACAGGTTCGATATGATAGATGCAGTTATCTAGTTAAATTTCCCACATTAACTCATCCGCAATATTTTCAATCTTGATTTATGCAGATATCTGGTTCCTGCTGATCTGACCGTTGGACAATTTGTCTATGTCGTCCGAAAGAGGATTAAGCTCAGTGCTGAGAAGGCAATTTTTATCTTTGTCAAGAACATTCTTCCTCCGACTGGTGAGTAGAACGTTCAATAGTTTCGACATTGCACGAAATGTTTCTGTTGATTTTGAGCATTTTATTGTTCGGTGCTATTGCAGCTGCTATGATGTCTACCATTTACGAAGACAATAAAGATGAGGACGGTTTCCTATACATGACTTACAGTGGCGAGAATACATTTGGAACATTCTGATGTGAAAGTCGAGTTGAAACATGTATATTGACCCCGAATCTTGTACATTCTCTTTAATAATCCTCTGGAATATTCATCCCAAAAATTGTTCTAAATGATCGCTACTTTGTTTATTGAATGTTTATATTTTGCTACTTTGGTTATGGCTGTTCTGCTTCCATCGATGTATCTATATTGGGAAGTTTAATCCCATCATCTTCAAGAAAGATCATTTGTATTTATGACAAAGGACTTTTTAGAATAAATTTATGAAGATGTATTGTGTTAAAAGTGCGCCAACTTGTGCACTGAGTAACATGTTTCAAATTTTCTTTCAATTTATAATCTTCTCTAAAAATAATTATTTTCAAATTTACTTTAAAATGGAATAAAGCTTGAATAATTATTTTTAAACACCCTACTCTCAAATATTTTTAATTTTACCTCTACAACACATACTTTTTTTATAAGTAAATGAAAATAAATGTAATTTTATTTATTTTAAAAAGAAAACTTTCAATAGGATTGGATAATAAACTTTAAATTATGAATTAGACTATTTTAAAAATTGTTACTAAAAATATCAAAAATTATTTATAAGTGCTCAATGTCAATATTTTAAAAATTACAAAAGTGGTAACCAAAACTCTAGTTTTGGTAAAATTTTGAAATTACGTGCAAAATATTTTATTACGTAAATATATGATTAAAAATGAATACGAGAATTAAAGAATTTTAAAGTAATGGTACTCTAATAGGAGTTTAGGGCCGTCTGTTACTGATTTTTTGGTCCAAAATTTTGATTTTTTGACCATTAAAATGCAACTTGGGGCCACCAATGTGAGGAAGAAGTAAAAAAGGCTTATTGTCAACGTATAGATTTTTGATTAAAATCAAGCAAAAATTGCTCCAAGCAAGTTCTTAATGTCATGTACGTTGTGTTGTGGCTACATAAAATTAATAATTTGTTTTGGGCTAAGATAAAATTGCTTGGAAATAATTAAACTTGTTCAAATGATTTCCTTGCTCTGTCCCTATGCCCCCATACAATTCTTGAATGGAAAAACTGAGAAGAGCAGTGAACCAAATAGCCTATACGCCTCTCTCTCAAAGGGTCTCCACTTTGTCTCCCCTGCAACTCTCTCTGATCCCACTTCTCTCCTTGGCTTCCTATCTCTACGGGTTCGCTATCTCCCTCCGCCACCGCCTCTATCACCTCAACCTCCTCTCCGTGCATAGGTAAATTCTTGAATTTCCACAAATTTTCTGGATGTACTATAAAATAATGTCGAAGAAAGCACCCTTATTAGACTTTTTACTGTTTATTGCCCATTAGGCTTACTGGAGTCTGTGTGGACCTTTTGGATCCTGACAACCACTGAAAGTTTTCAACTTTTTCATTTCCAGTTTCTTGATTTATTTGTGAGATTACATTTATTTTATAATGATGATTATTAATTTGGATATGCTGTTGATATGTATTACTGAATGGTAGGTTGCCGGTGCCAGTGATTAGTGTTGGGAATTTGACATGGGGAGGCAATGGAAAGACTCCAATGGTGGAGTTCGTTGCACGCTTGTTGGCCGATACAGGAATAACTCCTCTTATTCTTACAAGGGTATTTCTGTTCTCTCCCTCTCTCCTTTTTTCAGCAGTTTGCAGGGGTTTCACAAGGTGATATCCTTCTAAATTGCTTTTAGCTATGTATAATTGGTGTTATAAAGTATTTTATCAATGTCAATTTAGATAGATGGAACCTGTTTTCATCCTACTTGATTCTTTACTGTGTCTTGAGTTTCTAAGACATTGAAGACTACTGATTGCAATTTTTAAAGATTCCTTATGCCCGTGTATCCATTTCCGTATTCATTTGCAATTTTCTTGAAATAGGAAAAATGAGAAAGATCTCTCTTTTTCAGGGCTATGGTGGAGCGGATGAAGCTAAAATGCTTCAGAGGCATTTGCGTGGGACATATGCTAAGATTGGTGTGGGTGCAAATCGAGCTGCCACGGCCCATAGCTTTCTTGAACGATATGGTTACATGAATCTTCGCAGCACTACGTGCTCTGAGAGGCTTCTGTCCCATGAAAAAGTGAAAAATCATTCTAATTCAGGTCATATTGGTGCTGCAATCCTGGATGATGGCACGCAGGTACTGGGTTCCATTTAGTTTCAGAAGATTGACGCCGACATTCATGTCCAACATCTCCTATATATGGCTTAGGGCATGTTTAGTAGGGTGGATTAGAGAGCTATGGACAACATTAAGGAAGAAAAGAAGCTAAAATCTTGTTGATTATACTTAATACTACAGGCACTTGGATTTTTATTATACTTAATACTACATGCACTTGGATTTTTCTTTCGAAGTGATTAATTCCTTAACCAGTATTCCGTCAAACTCTCTCTTGTTGGGGGGTGAATGGGGGTTTGAGGAGGAGACTAGAACTTCCGGGATTTTCTGCAATTTTGCTTATGAAAGCCTGTTAAGCACAGATGCTTTGTGATTTCTGTTATTTTCCAGTTTTCACTAATATATTGTTTGTATCAGTATCACCTTTCGTAATTGTCTCCGCATATTTTTGAAGCTGGCCTTCTCAGGTAGATCATTCATAAAAATTTAAATATCTAACATAAGGTGGGATTTGACTTACTCATGTTTGTGAACTCTTCATGTTTGGAAGACAGCATCTAAGTTTATGGCGTGACCTAGAGATTATAATGGTGAATGCAATGATGCCTTGGGGAAATGGTCAATTACTTCCACTTGGACCACTAAGGGAACCTTTGAATGCACTCAACCGAGCAGATATCATTGTCATCCATCACGCAGACTTGGTATGAAAACGCTTATCCATCTGATTCTGTCTTTCATTCATTCCATTTCCCTTATGTTCATGGTATATGTGATTGTAATATTTTTGTTGGCACGGCGACTAGTTAAATTCAGATATACCATGGATTCTAATATAAATGAGTCTTACAGGTAGCAAAACCTGATATTGAAGCCCTTGAATCAACAATTCGAGAAGTTGAAACGGTTCTTCCTGTATTCTTCACTAAAATGGCTCCGTCACACTTCTTGAAAGTTGGAAACATGTCTAGTAGAATTCCACTGAAGTTTGTAGACAATAAGATTGTATTATGTGTTTCTGGCGTTGGATTTCCTGACTCCTTCATTCAGAGGATCGAGAAGGTACCCTTTCTCGGTTTATTTGTGTAGCTATTTGACTATCTTGAGATAAAAATTTGACACAAATTTGTTGGGTATTTTAAGCACCAAATTACTTTACAATTCTTATGGTGATTAACTCTTTGTAGATGGGACCAACAATTGTAGATCGGTTAGACTTCAGTGACCACCATTTATTTTTACTCGAGGTATATCTGTCTCTATCATCATTTCTGTGTTACGAGGATAACATGACTGAATTAATGTTCCATAAATCACGATTTAATTGCTTTGTTTCATACCTTCCACTTTCTTAAGTGTTCATTGATGTTCTATCCATTTGGAAGTGTCAAATAACATTTTAAGTTTCCTATAAAACTAGGATATTGACATGATAAGAGCAAGACTGGAAGAACTGGAATCCAAGTTTGCTGCTAAACCAGTTGTCGTTGTAACTGAAAAGGCGAGTGGATCCTTGGCAATTTATTTCATCAGAAGCATCAACTTAAACAGCCTCTGTATATCGTTCATAGCCTCTTTTGAAATATATTTCCTGTATAAATTGTAACCATGTACTCACTGAAAGGGGTGAGGTTAACTTTTTTCCTGGGTGGGGCATCTTGTTTATGCAATGAATTCATAACTGAACGGATTAATCTTTTGTCCTTTCAGGATTATGATCGAGCTCCAGATGTTCTTGAAAATTTGAAACCGTTTGATGTTTTGGTACTTTGTTGTAACTTGCAAATTCTGGCTCATAAGGGAAGCACGGAAGATAGCTTCAAAATGATCATCGAGCAGCATCTAAAGCAAGATGATCGGGTGTAAGATATTTCTAAAGCTTCAATTCGCGTAGGTTTTTAGTACTTTCAATCCTTCCTTCTTCTGCTTCTACTTGTGCTTCAATGCCAACGTACTTCGGGATTTCATTTTATTCTTATTGGTTACTAGAATCCTTGTTATACTTCTTTCAAGTATGATCTTTGATGAATAGACAAGATTTAAAATATTTACACTGCCTTAGAATTCATTGTTACCATCTATATGATGCTTATCTTGTCTCATTTAAAATTTTTAATTCCATATTTGGATAGACAATAATTTATATAAGTTAAAAGGGTGCTTTTTACTGGTACTGATACAGAGCCACTTCTCAGATGAAGAACCCAAACTATGAAAGGTGTAGACCTCTTCAGAACCCATTACCCTAAGTTGATTATCTAATTTAGAATAATGTAAGAGACGTTGACACTTGATTGTTATTGCTACCATTAACATGAGGTAGGCTTCTTGAAAGTGCTAGTAAAGTGGCTATGGCTGCATTTGCCAAATCCGAGGGGTTTCGTGAGGGGTGCCCCATGGCATCATATGTTGCGGGTTATCATGAGAAGGAGAAAGAAGGGGAATCCCCCAGCTCTCTTCCTTCCATTCTAGTTATCCAACCATTATTTAAAATAAACGTCGATTTTAATAAAATTACGTTAATTAATAACATATATATATGTCGAGATTAAAAATGGAAGGAAGTCGATATGAGAGCATGATGTTGGAAGGAAATTTTATGTAACTTAGACATGACTTACAATAATAAATTCATTATAGTTTGTAGTTTCCCTTTGACTTGTATACCAATATTGTGTGAAAAAACCCAAAAAACTTGGAATGGCATAAAACTTAAAAATGAGTCAATAATTCATGTGCTAACAAAATAACATTAGGACCACGTCCAATCACTTCACTAGACAATATGAACCCCAATCAAATTTCCAATGAGTCCAAAGTTGCGATATCAATCTCGAAATTATAGTGATGTGTCAAAATTTCATTAAAGAGACTGAACATGTTAAAAGAACTAAAATTGGACCTTGTTAGGGATACATAAATTTTCAAATAATGGTTCAATAATTACATGTGACACATATCCAACTTTTAATTCAAATTTCACACTTTCACATTAACTACTGGATGATTGACAAGTCACATTATGTAACCATGTATGTACACAAATTATGCACAATTAAAATTGAAAATATAGCCGTTATTGGGTCCCACTCATTTAATAAAAGTCAACAATAATAGCTAGTCTTTCAATTTTAGTCTCTACCGAACACGTCATTAACAATGAATAATGCGCGTAATTTTGACTTCAAATTTATTAAAGACGAGACTTATTTTATTTGTCTTAGGTGATTGTTTTTATCCTTTAATAAAATATATAATATCCATAACTCATTCACTTTGAAGTTTGAAAACAAGATTGATTCCATGTGTGAATGTCACCTTCCAACATGGCTAAATACAAGAAATAGAGAAGGAAGTCGATATGAGAGCATGGTGTTGGAAGAAAATTTTATGTAACTTAGTTTTGACATGACTTACAATAATAAATTCGTTATAGTTTGTAGTTTCCCTTTGACTTGTATACCAATATTGTGTGAAAAAACCCAAAAAACTTGGAATGGCATAAAACTTAAAAATGAGTCAATTATTCATGTGCTAAAAAAATAACATTAGGACCACGTCCAATCACTTCACTAGACAATATGAACCCCAATCAAATTTCCAATGAGTCCAAAGTTGTGATATCAATCTCGAAATTATAGTGATGTGTCAAAATTTGATTAAAGAGACTGAACATGTTAAAAGAACTAAAATTGGATCTTGTTAAGGGCACATAAATTTTCAAATAATGGTTTAATAATTACATGTGACACATATCCAATTTTTAATTCAAATTTCACACTTTCACATCAATTATTGGATGATTGACAAATCACATTATGTAACCCTGTATGTGCACAAATTATGCACAATTAAAATTGAAAATATAGCCGTTATTGGGTCCCACTTATTTAATAAAAGTCAACAATAACAGCTAGTCTTTCAATTTTAGTCTCCACCGAACACGTTATTAACAATGAATAATGCACGTAATTTTGACTTCAAATTTATTAAAGACGACTTATTTTATTTGTCTTAGGTGATTGTTTTTATCCTTTAATAAAATATATGATATCCATAACTCATTCACTTTGAAGTTTGAAAACAAGATTGATTCCATATGTGAATGTCACCTTCAAACATGGCTAAATACAAGAAATAGCATACCAATCTGAAGAAGCTAAAACTGAATTCAATTAAGCTTAAATCTGCTTATGCAAAAATAATTGATTAAATAAGTTCTCACATTCCCTTTAAAAGCCAAACAAATTCGATTATTCCATCAACTTTCTGAGATAGAGAGGGAAAATTAATCATAATCTCTTTCATGGCTAATTTTTCTTGCTATTTGCTCTTTTTCCTCGTCCTTTATTTCGCTAATTCTTATTCGAAAGCGCTGAGCTTACCGGCAATGTACGTGTTTGGCGACTCCCTAGTCGACGTCGGCAACAACAAATACTTAGCGCTTTCCGTTCTTCAAGCGGATTTCCCTCACAACGGTGTCGACTATCCCGGCGGAATAGCCACGGGAAGGTTTTCTAATGGCAAGAATTCCGCAGATTTCTTAGGTAACTCTTCATGCATTAAAGCCATGTTAACAAGTACTCGATCGAATTAGATGGAGATTCAAGACTATAAACAAGATTTTAACTCCTTTTTTTCCCCTCTTATTATCGTCTTGTTTGACAGCTGACAAGTTGGGCTTATCGACTGCGCCGCCATATCTTTCGCAGCCTAACGATATTTTCGTGAAAGGTGTGAACTTTGCCTCGGGAGGAGCCGGAATCTTAAACACCACAAATGATGACGTTCTTGTAAGTGAATCGAACACACGATTTTCATATCTCGAGTCTAACGCTCTCCCAACTAAGATATCGCAGTAAACGCGAAATCTAACTCGTTTTATTTCAGAAGCAAACAATTCCATTACCTGTCCAACTAGGGTATTTCTCTCTAGTGCATCAAAGGCTTGTGAAAAAACTGGGAACGGCCAATGCCCAAGAACACTTGTCAAAATCACTATTTCCAATCATAATCGGGAGCAACGATCTAATCAACTTCTCGAAATCCGGAAATACCCCTCAACAATTTGTTAATCTCATGGTTTCGTCACTCAAAGAGGTGCTCAAGGTAACGTAAATTTGCCCTTGACTGAATTTCGTTATCCAGTACACGATTATTTAGCCGTTGTTTGGTATGGATTAAAATCCAATTAAAATCTTTAGTCAAAATGAACAATTAATTTTAACTACACATTTCATCGACTTTTATTTAATTTGCTAGAAATCTGATTTCAATCTTTACCAAACGGGGCCTTAATGGTTCAGTTTTCACAACTTATAAGTGATTTTATGGATTCAGGGATTATATGGTCTAGGGGCACGTAAATTTTTGACTGTTGGGACAGCACCAATTGGCTGCGCCCCAAAGCAAAGATTTAAAAATACAAGTAATGAATGCAATGAAGAGGTGAATTCCTTGTCCAAAAAGTACAACCAAGGACTCCAAACAATGTTGCAAGACTTGAAATCGGAGCACAAGGACTTGCACTACTCCTATCTCGATGCATACAGTATCTTTACAAACTTTATCGACAATCCCGCAACTTATGGTACGTGTTGCATTCATGGACATAGTCAGGATTTCAATCTTGTGGGGGCGAAAATATGGAGGGTGGAGGGGGGCGATCGTCCCCCCTGCCCCCCTATCTCTTTCTCTGGTTGCATTAAACTTTTTCGAGTACATTAGGAGACAGTTCGTGAATTTCGTATCGTTTTTCAGATTATGTTTGTTTAATCTAAGAAACGGGTTCGTTTTTCCAGGTTTCAATGAGACTAAGGTTGCTTGTTGTGGATTAGGGAGATTGAGAGCAGCTGTTCCTTGCACGCCTGTTTCCGATTATTGTTCCAACAGAAGTAATTACATTTTTTGGGACATATATCATCCTACACAAGCAACTGCTCGCACTTTCATTGATATTCTTTTCAATGGTTCACATGTAACTCCCATTACTGTCCAGCAGTTGATTGCTATATAAAATGCATACAACAATATATACACTACACTACACGACACACAAAGTATAAATTCATCGATCGTTCGAAATGTAATTCAATCTATATTTTCCCTATTTGTATACTTTTTTTTTTGTTAGGTAAAATATATTTTATGGCGAGACTACAGACTTGCTGGTGTAGCAAGAGAACCTTACTTACGGTTCTTTCCAAATGTGAAAACTGTAAGTAAGATTATCTCCAAGTGGGTAAGATAAAATTTCAATATGAGAATATTTTTGTATTTTATGGTATTACAAAAAGAAAAAGAAGTTAAAATTTAATTATAGCATTTTAGACCAAATATGCACCGTATGTCTCATCCACTGTGGATGAAACTTGAAAATGGAAGAAGTCTTAAAAATATATAATAGTTTTGAAATTCCATTAATATTTTAATATTTGTTACAAATAAATCGATGAGTATATTGAAAGAAGAGAATATTGACAACTAGTAAAATCAACATTTTCTTTAATGCCAAAAACGAAAGTTTGCTACCAAACAATAAAAGACAAAATACCCCCACCAATTTGAAATGTGAGTGATATAAGTTCATCGATACTAGTGTACATGCATGGGCAAAATAATCATGAACTCCTAATTCGATAGTCATTGTTGATCTTGAATTTCAATAGGAACACATGACAAATAAATTTCGATTTCACTCCCATTCACGTGTTGAGCCCCTGCACATTTGGACAAAGCGTTGATGCTTCGGCACACCAATGGTAAAGTCAGTCAATAATCAAAATATATTATGGTTGTGGGAGGGACAAAACCAGAGAAAAATATATGGTTCCATGTGAAAAGAAAATACCAAGCAATCTTGTTGTTGAAGGGTAAAATTGCATTAGTTTTGAAAGACACTAATTACGAGTTTTTTTAGTGAAAGGAAAGACGTGACGTTTGTTGGATGCATGATACATGAACTCATCCTAACGATTCATGGGCCAAATTTGATAGGTGTCAATCAATTGTTCTGTATTTGAGGATACCATAGATGAATTTAAAAGTGACCACTTTATATTCTGGTTTGCCATCTGAAAAGTAGATTGAAAAATTGATAGAAAGCGTCTGTTGCAAAGCTGTCAAATTTGTCAGATATATTGAAGATTTAGTACGAAAGATTTGTAAGCAGAAGTGAAATAGAAGATGCCTTGTGAAGCAAAGGCTTGTCGCTTTGGAACACACTACAACCAATTATGAGACCTTGCTCGGACATGGGGGTTCGCCCCCTATCATGTCGCTTCGATCGAGTTTCTTAAATCACTTCAGTCTGTATCTAATCGACTTAGCTAAACTTTGGTCAATAAAGTGATGTAGAGAGTAGGTCTTAAGTCACTTTTTGTTAGCTTCTTAACTGACGGCCATATGACTTGTCTCGTGAAACGGGCGAAAAAGTCACGTTTCCTATTTTATAAGCTGACTTGACTTGCTATTTGCTAACTCGTCTCATCTTCTAATTTCTTTTGCTCATTAGGTGCATATTCCTAAACAGATCATGCCCTACTAAAGATGTCAAACGCGTTAGTTAAACCCAAAAACGCGTGCGATGACCTCTGAAACGCGACTCTAACCGTAGTGTAATGTGGCCAGCATCTCATTAAACATGGCTAATTTGATTTAGTGTCTGAATGCTTAACGTACGTACGCACCCCCCGGAGCACGAAATGGAGACATCGTTTGTATCCAAAGCGAGGACAGCCTTCCATTCAGCTGCGGCTAAAGCGGAGAAAGTCTTAACGGACATTAAAAAATCTGATTTTATTACCCATCGAGGTACACTCACTATAATTTCATTTACTATTTTTAGAATTCATTACAAAAATTCATCGGTGTTGTTTATTTTTATTTGATTTTGGAAATTGGTTGAAATTGCAGAGGATTTGGATAAACAATCGCCGATTGAACCAAGCCTGGAGTCTACGAAGGACCGGGATGAATCTAAGGTGATTAAATTTCTTTGAACTCGAATTGGATCACGTTGTTTGATTATGGTGAATGTAGAACGAGCTGTGTGGATTTTGATAGTTTTTGTTTTTGTTTTTGTTTTTTTTTTGAGTCGAGTTTCGTGTTTGAGATGATCAGAAAATTGAGAGATGAAAGTGGATTTCGAGTTTGACTTTGATCTCCAGTTGTATTCATGGAAGCGGATTTAAAGTTTGACTTTGATGTCGACTTGCGATGATGCCAGTTTTCTAAGTTATTGATATTTAACAGTAGAAAAATTATAATACATATTTCAGTTTGGTTTCCTTGCGTCCTGTTCTTTTTTATGGTTTTCGTATTACATTTTTGTTCAGGGTACACAAAGTCTTATTTGCACTACCCAGGTTTAAAAGTATATCTATTGGCAATTTACGTCAATTTTAAATGAATAGTGCTATTTGTAAGATGGACAAACGTGTGTATGACAGTGGGGTCATCCTCACATTCTTCAATGAATTAAAATGCGTCCCAACTTTTTAGGAGATGGCAATGACCCAACTGCCACATGGACTGCTGGACTGCATTGCTAACAAATAACATTACTCCTTTTCAATTGCTCCGGGAAAAATGTTGCACTTTTTGTGCATCAGGGTAATGCATTGCTTTGAATAAATAATGTAATTTGATGGTGCAGAGTTGTCAGGAAGTGACGAATCAGAGGAGCAGGCCATCGCCAATAAAGACAAAACAGGACTGGCACGAGAGGTTGAGGAACATAAGAAAAGGGAAAAAGGGAGCTGAGGATACTGAAAAGACTGAAAATTCCACAATGGCATATGCAATCTTTGATGAAAATTTATACTTCATGAGAGAGAGAGAAATCTCTGAATCTGAGGTATTTGTTTCCAAATACTTTACTATCATATAAGCACATGTCCGATTGCTGTTTTCACTCTACCATACTGTAGAGGGGGAAGTGGAATGTAATTTTTGTTACTCATTCTGCCATTCCATTAATGGAGATTGCAAAAAGTTATAATGTTGCCAATTCCCAAAACATGTGTTATTTAGATTCTGAAAATCTGACTACTGTATCAGTGGCACGTGGATAATATGATGCATTTACTTGGAATGTGAGATTTCCTATTTATTCAATTTACACAAACACTTAAGAAGCCGAATATGATATCAACGTAAATATTTACTGGTTGAAATGTGAGGATAATTTTCATGGCATTGTTGGCTATGGTTTTTTTTGTTTTTGGAAATTACAGCATTCAAAGTTATTCTGTTAATAACAATGACCTTTTCCATTGTATGTAACAATTTGAAAAGTCATAATTATGAATAAACTGGAAAATATTTATAATTTTTATTATTCAGCTGAAATAATAGAGTTTCTTTGACATAATTTATTGCAATTGTTTGATATCTTTCAGGATTCGAAAGCGGGAGTTGCATCAGAAGGCTCAAATGCAGTAAACTCTGATATCATTCCATCATCAGCTGTCGTGAGACAATTGGCTGTGGCTATCGAGTAAGATCTTGTCATTGATGTTTGAAACTTCTTCGATTTTTATTTAGTTTTTCTGATTATTTACTCGCACAATTTCTGGGCTAGAATAATTGAGTTTTATTGTCTCAAACTTACTGACTGTTTGCTTTCCTCCTTCGTTGGATTGTATTTAGAACTAGTTAACTCATCTTTGTTTATGTGATATTGTATGGAAAAGCACTTGGTTTGTAGAAGTTAAAGCTTCATATATTATGAAATAATTATTTAAGAGAATCATTCCCTCTCCAACTTTCCAGATTAATTGATTTGCAAAATCTATTTATTCTAATTTCATCAAATTG
This sequence comes from Fraxinus xanthoxyloides, assembly GCA_903798325.1. Taxonomy (NCBI): domain Eukaryota; kingdom Viridiplantae; phylum Streptophyta; class Magnoliopsida; order Lamiales; family Oleaceae; genus Fraxinus; species Fraxinus xanthoxyloides. The sequence continues at coordinate 19,236 of CAIGRL010291629.1, forward strand.
TTGCCAATGTATTGAAGTTCTTACATGTTCATGAAGAATGTTTGAAAGTGGCTATAGTACTTAGTTTTCCTTTGGCGCCTTTTCAGTGCTGGATTAGCTTACAACTCCATGAAGGATCTCCTTGCTTCTTCCAGAGGCTCTTCACCAATCAGAGAGAGAGCTAGCTTGAGCATCTCAGCAATGAAGTCACTAGTATTACGTGAAAAGGAAGATAGGATAGCCAGTGAGTTTGGTGCTGATGAGAGAGTTCTTTCTCTAATCAATTCACTGCTAAATGCAGGTAGATAGTCGGGATACTCTGGAGAGCATCTTCTTTCTTTGTGTCTTGTCTTCTGAAAATTCTGATTCACTATTTTCAGTTTTGCATTGTTGTATGATGATTTTCACTTCCAGTTTAATATCTGCAAGATATTCGCAGGACTTTTTTCAGGGAGGACTTGCTCTAGTTTGGAAGAAGACATGAATACAACATCATTAATTAAGGATATTCACGGTGCTCCTGTTGAAGGTTTTGTTGTTAAGCTCGCTGAAGCCGTTGGTTGTCTAAAAACCCTGCAGAAAATGGCTTCATTTTGGTGCAGAGTTGTTGCTGAAGTAAGTGGATTCCAAGGAATTTAAAATTTTGAGATCAAATTTGTTGCTACATTTTCTACTCCTTGAGTTGGTTTCTCTCGCTTGCATATGGCACACTTGAATACTTGATTAGACTGTCTAACTAATTGACAAAATACATCACTGTGCAAACCATATTTCTGTTTTGCTCTCTTTCCTACTAAAGTTTTCAAAGCATGTCGTGACACTGAAAACTGAGGTGGCCAAGGGCACAATCCTTCCAAATGTATTATTCTTAAAGTTATGCTTCTTTTAAGAGTAGGAAATATGTATATCTGGTATGAGAATATTGTTGAAGAGGTTTATTTCCTCTTTTAGGAATTATGACAGATCAATAAAAAAATTTCAAGGATTAGAATGCACGAGAGATTATACATAACAAGTGTCCGTTGGCTGGATGGAAGGAAAATGTGAGGGCTAACTAAGCCATTTTCAGTGTACAAGTCAAAGGTTACTTGCCTACTCTCTCATCCTAGCATTCTTACTTATGGAAGGATCTAATTATAGTATGATCCTTTCCCAATACAAATCCAAAGACCTGGATTTACTTGCACAGGTAGAAGATTGGGGAAAATGTGATGGAATTCTAAATCATGGTCGGTCAACATTACGTGTAACAATAAGATTCTTTAATTTCCATCGTCATTTGACCCTTTGAAAACCCACAAGCACGAGATCGTGGTCAAGGAATATAATGATGAATAGAATGTCGAATCCATGAGAACTGTGTTTGACCGAGTTAAAATTAATTGCAACTTTAATTGAATTGCTAAGATGTCGAATCCCCCTTGTTATTCTGTTTTTAGTGTAACAATTAAAGTGACAATTTGAAATAATTCATGTTGGTCAATATTCCTAATTTAATTGAACTCAAATTTACTCCTCTAATGTGCCCCTTCTATCTCTCGATGAGGAATGTGAACACGATAAATACATTAACAAATGTTAGAACACCTATTGAAACTATATAAAGTATAGATGTATATCTCTATCATCTATCGAACTTTATAATGTTCATTATGTTGTATTTAAATCTTATTTTCTCTCAATTAGAGTAAAATTCACTTACAATTCAATTGATGATCAAGCAATTGAAAAAAAGGGTAAAATGATAATAAACATCCACAAATCAAATCAAATTCAAGTCAAAATAATTAATTAAAAATATCATAGAAAGGGCTCATATCATCCTAGCAATGTATAAAACTAGCCCAGCATATTGGAATTACAAGAAATCATGTTAAATGTATAGAATATGACCTGGAATTATGAATTAACGAATGAAGGAAGATGAATCTTAATGTTATTGAATTTCTTCAAAGTAATCTTGATAAATCTTCAATAATACTCTCTTCTTTACCCACAAATTTTAGGTTTAATCTCCAATTGATGAGTTCTTGAACTTTACTTTTGAAATCTTCTCACTATATATATATATATATATACACCCCCTCTTTTATGATGAAAATTGATTGAATAATTGTAGTATGAGAGGTTTCTAATATGTATTCTAATGTTAGGTATTTATAGAAGTAGAAAATTGGTTGAAAATTACGTCCAAATTGATTTCCAAAAGAGTTTCAATCGAATAATGAAAGTTGCCTTCGTACATAGGAGTCAGTATTTTGGTTATAACTTTCTCTCCCGATATCCGATTGAGACAATTCCAAGTTTCTTGGAAAGGTAACTTAAAGGTATACAACTTTAATAGAATTATGATTTTTCCAATTCGAACATTTACTATTGCTAACAATCTGAAATATAACTTGTACGATTGAAAATTGGTTTGTGATAGTATTTTGATCATATTTCATTCCTTTTTAACTTCCAATTGCATCCAATTGTCTCCTAACAATTTTCAAATATCATCTTGTGGTCCGAAACAACTATGAGATATCTGCAATTTGGTCCTCTATATTTGGATTTCGTAATTTTTCACCAATTTTTCGCTTCTTTCTTCCAATTTCAATTCCAATAATCGAGTTTTACCTGATAAACAAAATGTACAATAGATTAGGCTATATTTGCTTAAAAGAACCACCAAATATCGCTATTTTATGCCCCGGATAAGTGTATAAATACACTTATTATCATCCAAAAGCACGCTTTACAAATAAAAAGGTGGAGTCTTGACGTTATAGGTTGGAAACCACAGTATGTGTATCTGGTATGAGAATCTTTTTGAAGAGGTTTATTTCCTCGTTTAGGAATTGACAGATCAATAAAAAATTTTCAAAGATTAGAATACATGAGAGATTATACATAACAAGTGTCTGTTGGCTCAATGAAACGAAAATGTGAGGGCTAACTAAGACATTTTCAGTTTACAAGTCAAGGTTACTTGCCTACTCTGTCATCCTAGCATTCTTACTTATGGAGGATCTAATTGTAGTATGATCCTTTTCCAATATAAATCCAAAGACCTGGATTTACTTGCACAGGTAGAAGATTGGGGAAAAGGTGGTGGAATTCTAAATCATGGTTGGTCAACATTACCTGTGACAGTAAGATTGTTTAATTTTCATTGTCATCCAAAAGCCTGCTTTACAAATAAAAAGGTGGAATCTTGACTTTATAGGTTAGAAACCAGCCTTCAGAGATTTTTTTTTTTTTTAAACATTGGGTGATGCAATCTGTATGACCTTCATTTCTTCTGATGCATAGAACATCTATATACTTTTGGATAGAACAGGAGAGTTTTGCCTAGAGGACAAGTTTTTAACTGGCTAAAAACTAAAAACAAATTATTTCTCTAAGTGGTCATAAAAGCATAATGGTTGATTTACTGTCCTTGATGTAATCACCAGCCTTCATTGGGTAATATGTTAATATGATATAGTTGTGCTTTTTCTCTTCAGTAAGTCATCAGCTAATGAAGTACTTTTGAATCATTTGCCATGCAGCTGAGAAGACGTTGGTCCGAAGGGCAGTATATTCCCGGCATTCCACCAGATGAGATCCCAGACCTGAATTCATGTCTTCTACATCAACAGTTACAGGTCATCAACTGTTGCATTTCGCGAAAAATTCGCTGGTCTGCTGCCTCTGAATCACTAGAGTCTGTTGTCGGCCAATCTAGCTCAAATATTGAGTCTTCGTGTTCTGAAGGCACAGTTCCCATAGTTACTCATTTGTATGCTAAGACTAAGTCTGGCGAACTTGTTCTTCGATTAGGAGCGGATAAAGAATGTGACAACTTAACAATGCTGGAAACTGGTGAACCTATATATACACCTGTGACTCAGGTTTGGTTGATAAATAGAGTATGTGAAATTTTCTCTAGCCTTTATATTATTCTCCCATGCTAAAATTATGCGTATTTTATGTATGTAGGAGTTGCCTTTGTTAACAGAAGATATTATCAAAGAAACAGAGGATTTTGTACTACGAACTGGAAGGTCAGTAAAAGTAAATAAGCCTTGGAATGATTAGTTTCTTTCAATATTAGAGTGTACTCTTTACAAGTTATGAAAGGAATCCTGGTGTTCGATATTCTAATAATAAAAACTCAGAAATTCTTATATGGTCGCATTGTTGCCTACTAATACATGCTTCATCAACTAGTTCTCAATTGCCAAATTATGTGATGTTGAGGGCATTTAGAGTTTATATATGACTAATTAAATTGATGCCCTTTAATTTTGATCTGTTATTAAATTGATGTAGCAGTCTTCTAAATGTGATCGTTAGTTGCTTTGATACAGATGTGATCCTGTGGTTTAGTATCTCCTCTTTTCGTGATCCTCTTGGTTTCAGTGTCAAACAAGTTTACACATTCATTCATATGTCAAACAACATACTAAAACTTATTCATTCACTGACCAACTTAGTTTGTGCAGTTTAGACCTGAACCAAATGAAAAATAAGGATTGTCAATTTGATCTTTAAGAAAATTTATATTGTAAAAATACAACGTTAGATCAACTTAGTTAGAAGTAAGGAAAACATTTGGTTGACTTCTAAGTTAATCAGTTATTTTGTTTCTTTGATCATGTATTTGAATGTTGTGCATGCTGATCTACTATTTTCTTTTATAATTAGGGTGTGGTTGATTTGAACTCCAAATGTATCTTTGGTTGGAAAATTTTGTTCTGATATCTTTATATTCTCTACTTGTTTTTCTTTGTGAATTATGGTTCTTTTGGTAATTGTTGGCCCGACATTCTATATCTGTTAATTGTTCTATTATTGACATTGAAAATAACTGTTTCTATTAATCTCCATTTCCTCCAAAGAATTTTTTGACACTAGTTGCCTGTTTTTATTTGCTCAGCGTTGGTGCAGGATGTTCTCAACTCCTTTCCGACATGCAGGCCTTTAAGGTGAAGTTTCATGAAAAAAGTCTTATATTTTTTCAGGACCTTAATTGCACTGTTATTCTTGTCAGGCAGCAAATCCTGGCTGCATATTAGAAGATTTTGTAAGATGGCACTCCCCTCCTGATTGGATGGAAGATGCAAATGCTGAAGTGAATGAAACTTCTGATGTGGGTGACTTATTGTCTGTAAAAGGTCAACTTAGTAGGCGAATGCAGAAAGAAGGTAATTCTTTTACATGGCATTGCTTCCACAAATTACTTCTCATGATACTCGATTAAATTCAAATGTAGGGCTGCTTATCTTAGACATGACATCAGTCTTCTTATAGAAGATATCAACCATTTTTTTTATAAATAAAATCTCAGTTATTCAACCATATTCATTCTAGTCGTTTACTTTGTGATTTTATGATTTTATGTCATTTTTTGTTTTACTAGACACTAGTCAGAGGTCAAACATGTTCACAGCAGGACTTTTGGGTTATCTACCATGACACTGAATTTATGCTTCTTTTTTAAATTTTATGCATTTAATCAACGTTAATAAGAAAAATCACATATTTAACAAGAGTTAGGGAATTGTAATTTAGTATGTCATCATGGAACGGGAAATACTGCTGCTAGACGTTTTTAATGCGAGCTATGATGGGAAGTACTGCCTTCCCCTGCTGATGAAATGAAGAACAAAGAGAACTCTGTCTGAAAGATGGTATTCAATACGACATGCAACCTTGGATGTCTAGGATATATTTGCCATATTGTGTCACATGGCAATAAAGATTGATTCAACTTCCCGACTCTTAGATTTTGTACTATCTTAATTCTGGTAGTATCTTGTCATGTATTAACACTGAACTATTAGGAAAAATCCAGTTAGTCACTAAATTTTATCTTGTTTCGATTAGGTCACTCAACTGAGGTTTGGAGAAGAAAAAAATTGAAGCTGGAAAGAAGATAGGGGTGATGGTGTTTGGAGTGAGGGGTGGGGTTGGACAAGGGTCACGGGGGAAGACGATGGGGCCTGGGGAAGGGGCATTCTTTACGTCTTCTAGCTAGATGTAGTATTTTTTTTAATCTTTATTTTGTACAAAAAAATTAGTACTCCTTTTTTTTTTTTTTAGATTTCCTTTTTGTCGCTCTTTACTACTGCGTGATATTAATTTGTCATGTTTATTGTTTATCTGTCCTAGCTAGTGGCATTATTTGGTTAGTAGACTGTCACATCAGCATTTCATTAGTCAAAATGTTTGAATATTCTCTGGCACATAATACTTTCTATTTTCAGTTAAAAAAAAAAAAAGGAAGAAGATAAACTGATTGATCATGAACAGAAATTTAAGTTGTTTTCAGAGAGCATGGGTTTCCCTACTCTTGATCATGGTTGAAGAGAAGTTATCCATAAATTCATATAACGATATGTTTAGACCTCAATACTGATAATTCAAATGCTTGTCGTTATATAAGAATGTACTGTCATTTGGAAATGGAAGCAAGAAATGCTATTTTCTTAACTCTATAATATAACTATGTCTGAAGCTGAATATACGCTGAGGCATTTTGTGGATTCCGTAGTTGTTTTCCTTTCTTTTGGCATTTGATTAACGATAATCTTTTGCAGTGAATGAAAAATGATAAATCAAAATTGAGGTCCAGTAGTTTTTCCAATGAATTGAAATATTTTACAGAATCCAGATGGTTTCATATTTTTGTGACTGAAATACATCATAATCAGAAATGAATTTACTTGCCAAGTCGATATAGCAGATGGAATATTTTAAGTACCTAATAACTATAGATATAAAAACTTTGCTGATATGTCATTTCTGATTGATGCATAGGTAATTTGTGGCGCGAACTATGGGAAACGGCAAAACCAGTACCAGCTGTTAGACAAACTCCCCTTTATGATGAGGATCTGGCTGTGTAAGCTCCAGGAAAATATCAATATCTGTATTTGGATTGTGAATAATACAACTTATTGACCACAATCAATTGATACCTGTGCGTAGGGATGGTATTCTGGACTTTCTGGAGGACATTTCACCTTCTGAGCTATTGAAACAGCTCTTTATTGCTGCCGTAAGTCCTGCACTCGAATTTTTTTGTTGCTTAATTTTCCTACATTTTCTCATCTTCTTTCACCTTCATCTGTATCGAACAGAGAAATTAACAAACATAATGCTACATACCAATATATTTCTAAGGGATGGATCTGAATTGTGCTACAATACACGGAAATGATCCCATTCACTGTTTTCATAGCCCAATAATCTTAGAAGGCAGATTAGTAATTTGTATCCTTATAAGTAAACACATCAAATACGTTAGATGCTTGTTCGCATCACTAATTTGGATCTCTGAGTTTTTTCTTTTCTTGCCGCATCACATGCAGCTTATGTTTTATAAATAAGATATATCATTTCATGGACGAGTACAAATAATGCTTGCAGGAGCTGAGAGAAAAGTAGAGCAATTTAACATGCCCTGTGAATTATCACCGTGAATCCTTTAGGATCAAATCAATTTGTTCGACATTTAAAAAAGCTTATTTAGCTTGTGTTTTAATCTAATTTTGAGGAGAATAGAAATTTTGGAATAGCGATTGATGTGAGAATGTGTGGTGGAAAAGTGATGAGAAGTTTTTGATTTGTGTGTAATATTATTTTATTTGGAGAATTTGTGGTTGAAATGAAGAATAAGAATGAGAATGAGAATGAGAAAGAGAGAGAAATTAACGGGTGTAAATGAGGGCTTATTATATTGAGGAGCATTCACCAGTGAGCATTTAGTAATCTAGTGGCTCTTCTGGTGTCATTTTCTTGCAACTGCACACTCCACCTTGTATANTTAGGATCAAATCAATTTGTTCGAGATTTAAAAAAGCTTATTTAGCTTGTGTTTTAATCTAATTTTGAGGAGAATAGAAATTTTGGAATAGCGATTGATGTGAGAATGTGTGGTGGAAAAGAAATGAGAAGTTTTTGATTTGTGTGTAATATTATTTTATTTGGAGAATTTGTGGTTGAAATGAAGAATGAGAATGAGAATGAGAATGAGAGAGAAATTAACGGGTGTCAAATGA
>CAIGRL010291659.1:0-11330 GCA_903798325.1 Fraxinus xanthoxyloides
AAAAAATGAGTTTTTGAATAGTGATTGATGGAAGAATGTGTGGTTAAAAAGTAAGGAGAATTTTTAGGTTTGTGTGTAATATTATTTTATTGATAGAATGTGTGGTTGAAATGAAGAAAGAGAAAAAGAATGAGAATGAGAATGGGAAAAAAATGGATGCCAAACGGGGGCATATTTCATTTTGCCACTGGTTTTTTTTAGAAGTTGAAACCGGTTTTGCTCCCAGCTTGGTTTTGCTCCACCAAATTTGTTGGAAAATTCAACTCTGCCATGTCACCAAATTTAAATTGGACTATGCCACTTATACACCGAGGTTGACACCCCGGTGTGCAAACCCCCTCACAAGAGAGGGGGCCCACGATTTCGTACCAGTTTGTATTCATTTCATGTACCTACAGACTAATTGCCGATAGAATGACCATTCTATCCTCTTAGCCGGTTAATTTCATTTTTTGCCACTATAATTTATCTCAATTAGATCGTAAATTTCAATTATTCAATGTTAGCCACTCCGTTAGCTCATATGGCTAAACTAACATCCCAATTCTACATGGAGAAAATTGATGATAATCTAACAAGGAATGGGAAGATTTTTCGAAATTTCGTGATAGGGATTGGATGGTACTCCGTCCCATTTTCATATCCCTAAATTGAACATGTCTTATACTTCAAGCTAATCTTGCAACTAATCAAGTCATGACTCCATAATTAGAAAATATATTGAGGGCTACCCTATCATGGTTCATTATCAGGACAGATGGATTAACATTGATATTAAATTGAAGTTAAAGTATTATTATTATTAAAGTGAAGTGACTCGATTGAGATTTTATTGAACTTGTAATGACCAATAATGAAACCTACGCTTGATCAACCGTCTCCCCGTTTTCTCACACACAAAGACGTTGCAGGTCGATTGGCCAAACAAATTACATTTACAAAGTGGGAAAATTTCACTAGAGGGCACCCAACTTTAAATTTTGTTTCATATTGGTCATTCAGTTTCAATTTCAATGACTTGACTTGTATGTTTCAAATTGGAAAGTGAGACTCACGTGTTCGCACCTAAATCAATTAATCCAAGACGATGTCTTGTCACGATTCGACCGGACATATACACATAATTTTCCTGATACCGTGCTACGACTTAACATGTTACATATTCAAAATACGAGCAATGTACTCATCACCACATTTTTGCCGTTTGATAGAACATGCCTATTAGTCTTCTCCATTACACTCGTGCATTGTCTACTAAAAGATTCGATTCCATGAATATGTGTATAAAGAAATAATTTACTACTAAGTATGGTGATATGACATATCAATTCAATAAATCTGATATAGTTTCTTATATCAACCCCTAAACTTGTTAATAATTGTGTTCATATATAGGAAATTGTATGATCTGTAACCTTCAAAGAGTATAAGAAAGATTAAAAGAGCGATAATGCCGAGACTGAGTAGCATCCATTTATGTAATCTACTCCTAATTATTTTTCAAATAACAGTACATATTGCAAATCAAATCTCAAGAAACTGAAAATAAAATATTAATCTCTTCCTTGGTCACGTTATTTTCAAATTTTCACCATATCATCGGCTACAAGAAGCTGATCAAATCTGGCAATTCTTGATGATGTTGTTGTTGGGGAGGTGGTAGAGTCAATGAGGCTGCTATAAATGGATTCTTTGGTACTTCTGTTGAATTTTCTTCGTCGAATTTCTCCCAATTATCTGTGATTATAGTTTTAAAATCATTCCACGAATCCATCACAACATTGGCTTTCTCCTCCTGTCGATTTAGTAACAATTCGTCATCCCCAAATTTATCCGAGAACCCTTTGATTATCTGCTGGAGTTCTTGGATTCCCTCGTCAGGTGCGCGCTCAATGCAAGGCAATTCTGAGGAGTTCACCACACCAATGTCATGGCAAAACTCAAAGTAGGAAGAGAGTTGGTCACCTTGAATCATTGCCTTCTGCACAATTTTGAGTGCCATTGTAGCTTCAACCTTACCAGACGAATAAATATTCATCAAAACAATGGCAATCCCTCTGCAAATATTCCCATAAACGTCGAAAATCTCGATTATAATCCTATCCATTGCCTCAAATACAAGAGGAACCATAGCTGCTTTCGAAAGTGGCTTTATCTGCAACAACAAATCAAGCAAACCCTGCAATTTCTGCAACAAAACCAACTCACGCATTATCACAAACACACGGTGTGCATCTCTCCCCCTCATTCCTCTTCCTTCCCCATTGCACGTCTGGAAAACAAAAATCGATTTCTGATCAAGAAACCTATAATACGCCCTCACAAACGCATTATGGGACCAGATTTTTCCTGGCTTGTCATGCCCATCTTTAAAATTCGACAAATCAAAGGGCAATCTCCCAATCTTGGGAACAGAAGAGGCCTTACAATTAATCACACCATGCATTAACATCAATCCCTTTAATGCCACCACCCAATATCTGGTCCTGTACATTCGATTCGAAATGGACCATACCAGGGGCTTGAGATGAGAAGGGGAGAGACGAATCCATTTGTAAATCCTGTCGGAATATTTTAAATCAATTGAAAATTCGTCGTGGCTCGTGGCTTTAATGACGGCGGCTTCAATGTCCGGGTTCCGGAGGGGACTACTTTTCGTTAATGTTGCAAGGAAGATGCTATTTTGGTCCTTCAATACTCCGGAGGCCCTTTTCCAAAGCCTCATCTCCTCTTATTTTTTCACCACCCTCTCTCTCATCTCTTTTTCTTCTTTATGTTTTTCCCATTAATTATAATTGTTGTATTCATTTTTATTTTTTTAATTAATTAAATTATTATTTTATTATTATTATTATTATTTATTTTTTTGTGATTTAGAATTGTGGTTTGATGTTCGATGAAAATTCAACAAGTTTTTCGCTTCTTAGTCAATCGTTGAACTCAGCCATTATTTTTTCTCTCTCTTCTCTTTGTAGTATTGGCGAAAACCATTTAAATATTCCCCATAAATAATTTACTTTTTTTTATGTATTTTGTACAAATTTGGTGCTTCAATCGTTGGGACTCTTTTTTATTTCTTTTATTTTGTACTTCATTTTTAATATCGACTATTTTCTTATCACAAAGTAGTAAGTTGGATTTAATATAGTATTTTATCACTTTTTCTATAAAAGTTAGTTCAACTTATGTAACAATCTATTTGTTGATTATCAAATGTGACATTATTATTTTTCTCTCGGACAAGATAGTGAGAATTAACATCGTGATCAACTTGAAACAAACTATACATCAAGACATCAACTTGAAACAAATGAAACGAAACATAAGTTTAGTGACCAACACGAAATTTGATTCAATGTTGGATGAAATTCACTCGATCGAAAGAATATGGTTAAATAGCTCGACCTACTTGACCTAAGTAGACAAAGAAAAATAAAATAAAGAGACGGGACCATTTTCTTCTCTTTCCGATCGGCGTCCATGCCTTGTTCTGCAAAACCAAGAAAAGATGAAAAGTGGAAAATTGGTGAATACAGTTTCTAAGAAAACGGAGAAACAAAAAATAAAAATTGTCTTCATGAACACGCCGAACCCAATAAAGATTAAAGTGAGAGAGGAAAAAAAAAAAAAAGAGATCGTAAATTGTGGGAATCTTTTCCTTTCTTTTCACTGTTCTGAAGATGGTATCATCATCCTCTCTACACCAATATATACATTTTCACTCTCTAAATTCTCTATAAAACTCTCTTTTTCTTACTCTCAATTTTCTCTGATAATATTTTGGTAAGAGTTTTTTTCCGGACGGGTCGCAAAGATGAATCTGTAAGACTCCATACAATGTTGAGTAGTAGATTAATTCTCTGTACATACGTATATACGTATTAGCAGGATTACCAAAAAGGTGTAACTGAACCGGTTGAGGAGACGAGTTACAAAAGTAGCATGGATATTAATGGAAATAGAGAGAGCTCATTTGAGTTCTGGCCGGTTCAGCACCCTTCTGAACCGCCGGAGGAAGACAGACCCGTCGAGTGCCCCATGCCTGCAGACTCATCTGTTATAAATGCAAGTATTGTTTCTAGTCACTGCATATTCAAAATTAATTTTCGCATGCACCAACTGTTTCCATATACTATTCTGAGTCTTTATTTTTAGGTACATTAAATTAGATAGAACAAGTGAAAATGATAATCTTGACTATGATACTTGATCGTCCATATCTCATTCACACATTAAGTCTTAATTTCTACTTATGAGAGTCGTATGAAGATTAGAAAACATGCAAATCATCCTCAACTTAAGAATTACGTCCACTTCACTGCCATACAGTTTCACTCTTAACAAAGAAAACGAGTACAAGTTGATGTCGATCCACTCTAATTGCATTCTCAACCTTTCCAAGAACCATCCTCTTTGATTTGATCACTTGACGGAGACCATATAATATTTAAGCTCTTCATCTAGCATACCAAATACTCGCGGTTGAATAGATAAGCGTACAGCATAATTAACCTTGACTATGTCTACCATCCTGGTTCCATAAAGCTAATACCCCAAAATTTATAAGTTGGATTTGACGTTTTAGAGCAACTATTATTCTGGAATGATATTATGCAGCGGAAGGTTCAAGTTCTTATTGACAAAGTCTCGTGTACAGGGTAATGGCAAATTGCAGCAGAAATTTTCTGAGAGATTGCAAAGAAACTCAGCAGTGTTCAACACCGAAAAGAGACTGGATCGTTTGCTTTCAATTCAAGCAACACGCAAGAGGCATCACCGAGAACAAATGACACCCTTTATTAGGGAGGCATTCTCTCGACCAATTTCATCCACCCCGCAACATTACCATGTTTCAAATGCTAAAAAAGTTTGATTCTCGATTAATTCATCATGGATCATGTGTTTGCATGAAAATACATTACATCTACTAGAAGCTCAGGGATGGAGTAGAGTACTGTGCTGATTTACACAATCAGAGAATAGAGATGAGCTAAAAGACGTCATAATGTCACTTTCTTTGGGACATTATTCAAACACCCCCACCCCAACCTAACACGTCCAAGCAGACAACACATTCACAAATTATGATGTACAATTACGTTCAAGTGAATCGCTTTCCAGCATATTTCTTATGTTGTCTCCCCCCTCAGTCACATGCAATCAGCTTTCAACTCAGCCAACTCTCCCTTTTGAACTCCCTCACTAAAAAAGAGTATGTGATAGTGTAATGTCTAGAAAATACGTATTTGGTTTAGGGTGTATAATGTTATATAGACACAATTCTGATGGATAACAACATGAAATAGAGGATTTACTACAATGTTTAACAGAGTCTTCAAATTCATGGCATTATAATATAATAAAAGTTTTTCATATAGAAGAACAGCAATTACCTATGTCATTCAACAAGGGAAATACAAAGGGCAATGGCCATGCCCAGCATCAACGACACTAAATGAACCGTGGTACTTCTCAAAGTAGAACTGCCATTGTTCATCTCAGCCAACACTCCAGCAATTGAAATGTAGATAAAACCTCCGGCGGTAAACCCCTGCAAGAACACCAAACAAATGTATAATCATTCACTGCGGAGCAGTACTAAAGGGTAAAGAAGAATCCAACTATAGATTACTCTCCAAATAAACTCACCTCAATCAAAGAAGATTGACCCGGATCTTGTCCCATTGTCAAGGCCTATATAGTGTCAGTGAATATATTATTTTATGTAGTTTTGAACATAGGTTTAAATACAGCAGTGATGGCTAAAATTGTAAACTTCATTTAGTGTCAAATTGGTGTCTAAACTTAAACTTCATTACACAATTTGATCATTTCTTTCACATCCATTAATTTGACTAATGAACAAGCTCAGGAAAAATTTAGTTATTTGCTAACTAGACTGCCATATCAACTTTTCCGTTAGTCAAACTAACTAACATGAACAGAATGGCCAAATTGTACAAGTTTATAAGTTTAATGACCCAATTGTAACAAAGTATAATTTCGAGAAAACAATGAGGTTTAGTGACCAACATGAAATTTTGGGTTCACGCTGCCAGCGTTTTTAACCCCTGGAAAATATAGCAAGGGTGGAGAGTAATAATAAGCTCATCTTTCTTCCAATACTAACCAGAGCAGTTCCTGCTAGTGCCATGAGTGCAGATAAAAAGTTAAAGAAGAGAGCTTTGGAGACACTAAAACCCGACCTCACCAAGATTCCGAAATCGCCTATCTGCTCCACATCAGAACAAAGGTATTCAGTTGGCAATGCAAATTATCTAACAATTTTCAGGAAAAGAAAAAAAGGTTGGGTCATAGAAAATTAGAAGTCCCACATCTTTGAAATTGCATAGAATAGCTCGTGACGAGTACTTACCACATTAGTGTCACTATATTAATACACTAATATCCTTCGAAAAAATGACATGAAAATGAACGAGAAACGTCTGATTTTGGCAAAAAAAATGACATTTATTTTGGGATATCATAAAATAAGCAATTGATTTCATGCTTCAACGACATATTATATTTGTGAAAACACGCCAGACTTAGTAAGATGAAGAGCATTTTGTGTGAATACAAAACTATAGAAGCTTTCCCATGACGTAACGGGACCATTTGCCTTTATAACTTAAGTTCATGAAAACATGTGGTTTAACACAGTCCTCTTACCACAGAGAATCATAAAATTATTAGAGTGCAAATAAGAACTTAGACCAAGATACTTCAAACCCAAGTTAATTGTATAATCAACTTCCTCAAACTACACCTCCAAATGAAAAATGCAAGAAGTAAGTCACAGAGGGTTGGCCAAAAGCAGGGGCAGAGCAAAGAAGGTAATCCAGTGGGGACATGCATAAGTAAGAACAATGATTTTGAAACAAGGTAAAAAAATATGAATGTTGAAAACATTATAACCTTTTGCGATAGATTACCATGGTTTCCTACTGGTTTTAATATTTTGTAAACGTTGTATAATAACCTTCATCTCTAATTATTCGGTTAGCGTCTTTCACTCAACGAATCACGCGTTTTTCAAAGCCTTACTATTCCATTGTCAATATTATATAATATAATATTCTCGACAGACGACTAACATTCATCATTCACTGATCTCAAATTCGATTGAGCAGTTTATTTATCATAATATTCATAGCATAAGATATGCTCTACAATAGCATTAGCAAACAAAAGAATTAATGCCTTAAGTATGTAACGAATGGGTATTCCACTCTTATCACATTTTTGCCCCATTGCATTCGGAATAAAAACTATCACAAGATCATAATGTGTTGTATTCACATCTAAAACTAGGTAATCGTTGAGCACATCAATTATTTAAGTATTTTGCAGATAATTGCAAATAAGGCACCATACTAACAATAAAAAATTAAAAAGAAACTTTTGTTCCAGTTTATATAGAACTTTGCTAGTTTTCTGAGTATATTAGTTTAGTAAAGAATGTTAGTTTTATATTATTTTCTCTTTTATACGTAAGCCCCTCCTTGGCCATGCTAATTGAAGCAGAATACCTTTTCCAAACCTGTTCTCTAATTGCAATTGATTTTGATTGCTACCAACTAAAAATCTGCTGGTTCCTTCTCCAAAATCCAGTGGGAGCACATTCCCCCACTGGACCCACCTGGCTCTGCCAGTGACCAAAGGATTTTAGTAAAATATGCTCAGAGATCTCTTCCTACTCTACAGAATTACAGATTTAGAAAAATTCAAATTTGGATGTAAAATTGATATTAACATAATGCACATGCAGTAGAGCAAAGGATTTCAGTACAAGTGCCATAATATAATTGCAAATACACAGTACAAAAGTGATGACTCGAACCTCCTGAGGGAGCTCATGAGCAAGCAGAAACAAAGTTCTTGACCAACCACCAACCGATCCATAAAGGAGAAAAGCACTTCCCAAAGCCATTCCATCAGTGAAATTGTGCTGCACCAAAAATTAGATTATATCTAGTTCATAAACATTTCCTCGTTAAATAAATATTGAAACATTTAAAATGAAATGCTTCACAATGTAAATCTATTGTAGATTTAGAGCCGAGCTAAAAAAATAAAATAAAAATCCAAGCAAGGAAAAGGGTAATATGAAGGACATACTACTCCATCGGAGAAGAGGTTGAGATAACCAAACACCAGATTTGACTGTGACTTGGTAGGTTCTTTTCTACTAATGGACTCATTGTCATCATTGGAGCTGTTCGTTGCAGTTAAACTGGTTTTATCTTCAGCATCACTTCTGCCAGAATTTCTCTGCAAATGCAAGAAATAGTAGACAAATTTCAGGGGAAGAAATGATTTGCAGGGACTCGGTTTTATAGGACTTAATGCCATGATATCTTAATCAACAATCATATTTGCTAAAGAGTAACAAGGATTTAATGGAGAAATTGGACAAGAGTTGCAAAATTTTGTATCTAGAAATGTATATGTTGCAAACTTCAATCAGGTCAGTCATGAAAGCAGGAAAGAGTAAAGTACATCAATAGAAAAATATAAAGACCTAAGGGCACATTCTTTTAATTTTTGTTACTTCTATTTCAGATGCAGGTCTCACATAATCCGACTATCCTCACCGGGTTTACATCCAAAGTATAGTTGATCCCCCAATGAACATGATATACAAACTTCTCAGCCTACCTTCCTAAGAACAGCTTTTTCACTTTGTTCATCTCCACTGCGAGCATCAGCGGGCAGTTCATCCAGTACTTCAGATTTCTTGCTGGATTTACATCCATCTTTCTCAATATGAGACAGTCCCTGGAGATTTTCATGAGCATCGTTATCATCCTTCAATTTATTGTGCTTATGATGATGATGGTGATGACCATGACTCCATGCATTAACTCCTCCAGAAAATTCTTCAACATACCTCACTAATTTCTCAACAAGAAGAAAAAGTACAATTCCAGCTGCAACAATAAATATAATAATAAGAATCTGAACTTTGGTAATCTGATCTTCAAATGTAATTACGTAAAATTGAGTAAGAAGACAAAGAATACTTTTATATCCAGGAAAGTGAAGAATAAGATTACAACACGAAAACAAAGTGCAGCAGAGAAAACACAATTAATCCAAAAGCTCGGTGAACAAAATACTTCTCTAATGTGATGAAAGCATACGGTAACTTATCTAAATCAGCCACCACTCAAGAAAATGTCTAATTGACACTAAGATAAGCACAGTGTCTGTAACAATATTAACTATTCAGGTTCTTACACCATGTTAAATACTTTTGCGTCGCCAGAACTTTAGGTATTGATTATTATGCATCAAGTTCTAAAAGCTGATTAAGATATTCCCAGGTCAATGATATTTTTATCTTTCAAAAATTGAAAAGCATGGGCTTGATGGATGTCCTTGCTTGAAGTTCACAAGGATATCCAAACAACGAACATGAGCCTTTTAAAGCCTAATTCCATAAATTTTTGCATCAAGCTCCTAAAATGTTTAAAGTTAATTATACTTCCTTTTACTAGTCTTCTAGGATGGATTCATAAAGGGGCAGTCTCATGATTTTTGCTGTAGGTAGCACTATTGAGAACAGTCTAAACTTCAATCCTTATTTCTTCCAAAAAGCCCAAAACTCAGATACGTTAAGCATTTGAAACCACTCTCCACCCAGCTTAAATAATAGTCCACCACAATCATTATAAATGATGGCCCTATATTTCACAATCATGACATACTCGCCATAGTTTTACTATACTGCAAGAACAATGCTTATGGTAAAAGGAATAAAAAGGAAGAATGATATACAAGATTTCCACAAAGAACAAATATGTGTCTTTTTTACATGTTCCATCACAGCCTGCTCTAGTACTAAGCATCTGGCTTTCAACAACATTATACTGAAACCATTTTACTTTTTTGAGGGCAGTAGGGAGATAGGAAAGATGGAAAGCATGTAATTCACAAATTTCTACTTACCCAAGACTGACAATCCAACAGAAAGATCCTTCAAGGAATGTGAATGCGAATCTCCAAAATGCACATGACCATGAACATTCTCATCATGGTGATCATGTGAATGGGAATGCTCACCACCTGCAAGAATAAAATAGAAACAAGTACGAAAGTAAAGTACAATAGAGTTAATCATATTTTGCAAAATCAAGTAGCTTCTTCAGATCTGGAAACCAAGCTCGAAGAAGAGACCAGAAAGGAAAAGAAAATGATATTTTCTCACCGAGGCACAAATTTATTAACTTTAACAATTTCACCAGCAGATGTCCCATCATGCTATATAAAAAATATATGACAAATCTATGTTAACCTAACATCTGAATTCAATTGGTACCCATGTTTTAAATATGAAACACACACTTATAAACCTACAGAAAAAATATGTATTTATATATGCCTACTCACAACTGAGATCATACATTCATACTAACTTTTCCACAAGGAAAGATTCTACTTGTGGCAATGATTAAAAATAATCTGCGACAACTTTTATCAAGATGCTCAGAATTGAAATATCGTAAAATCTTGTAATACTACGTATTCGTAAGAGAACTTAAAAGAAGAAAGCAATCAAAAGTATGAGCTTCTTAGAGTAAAAATTATCATGTTTCCTTTTATATGATTTTCATATCTCTTGTAATTACTATGCTCACAAACAAATGATGGTCTATAAACATATACAAATCAAAATTATCAAAGTTGTTGAAGTATCCATGCCCCTGCATCTCTACTTCACATCACCAAAGAAAAAGAAAGAACTATAAATATTACAGAATATTTAATGGGCGTTCTATTTTTTTGCAATGGGAACAGAACATTTCAGGGTATACACAATCAATAAAATATCCAGTTCTGTGCAAAGTTTATTATGCCATATGGAAAAGAATTAGTTCATTAAAAGGTATTGTCAAGGTGAAATTTAGTACATTCAGCATTAGAATGTGATTATTCAATATTATTTCCTTTTAACAATTATTTGTCTCAGAATTCAATATCCCCTACTGCACAAGTCTTGGCCCATGTTTGGCTAATGTTTATAATCGGTCAAACCACTTTTTATTCACCCATTAAGACGCTCAGGTACTACCTATTTATCCACTACTCATTTATATCTATTTATAATTTAAACCATTTATAAACATTTTAAAAAAAAAAAAAAAAAAAACTCTATTTCGACGACATTCCTAATATTTTTCTGTTTTTCTTTTAGGCCATGTTCTCTTTGCTGTTTTCAAGCCGTTTTCTGTTTTCGATTTTCCAAAACAGTGAAAACGCGTTCTCTTTCCTATTTTCGAAAACGCGTTTCTGAAAACAAGTTAAAATTTACAAAGAAAATAGTT
>CAIGRL010291712.1:0-12364 GCA_903798325.1 Fraxinus xanthoxyloides
ATGATGATGATGATGATGGTGATGATGATGATGATGATGATGATGATGATGATGATGATGATGATGATGATGATGATGATGATGATGATGATGATGATGATGATAATGATAATGATGATAATCATAATAATAATAATAATAATGTTGATGATGATGATGATGATGAATCATCTTGATCTTTTTCTTTCTAGTCTAGAATTCAATTTTTTATTTTATTAAGAGTAGATGGCATTCATGGGTACAGTCTTAAATTTTAAAAATAAAACCGAAAGTTTGGAGATTTAATTCATCAAGTTTTTGGAATTGAAAGCAGAAAGTTCGTGATCTAAAAAGTTGAAAATTTGTGTTTCGGATTCATTCAAGAATTGATTATCTAATTTGTGTATATTTCAATTCTAAAATTTTTGTAATTTTCAACTCTTATTATTTTCAAAATTTTAGTAAATTGATTGAAGATTTGAAGATTGAGCTGACAAAGATTTGAAAACTGAGTAGTGAAGAAAAAATTTCACTCACCCACAGATCACCCCACAGATAGTATGGGTGATACAGACAGGTTCTGCACCAAGTGTAGACATGTTATGAGCAAGGCGCAGATAAAACCTACGCTACGGTCTGGGCAATGCATAGATAAAATCTTTGTTCGATTCACATAGATTCAAAATTGCTTGGGTTGCACCAATCCTAATTGGCCAAGTGTGGGTTCGGGTCCATGTTAACGTGGACGGGTTCGGATCTGGATTGGTCATGTCTGAATTTATTTTGTGGAAATTACATTGACCCAGAATTTTGAAGATTATATTTCATATCTTAGATATTATATTTTTTATTTCAAATGTCAGATTCGTTTGGTACACATTAAACTTTTCATTCTCATCCTTCTACTCATTTCCAACCATACATTCTTCAATAAAATAATATTTTCCATCACATCAATAATTTTTCCTTCTTTTTCAACCACACATTCTCCATCAATATATTATTCCAGAATACATTCTTCCAAAATAATGTGGCTCAAACACACCCTAAAATAGGTATATATTTACCAAATTTGAGCTCTGTGTATCTTGGAAACCAAAATAGTAATATATATCAAATAAGAGAGAATATCATTTACATAATAAACTCCCTAATGCAAATGCGTAAAACCCTTCGACATTAACCTCCATTTCACCTACGAAACCCACGATTGTCTTTTCCATCAATGGAATAGCGGTATTCTCCATTTCACCTACAAAATCTATTATCTTCTTCCCCCATTATCATATTATGACCTCCTTCGGCTGAAGAGCCCTTCAAGTTAAAACCTCCATTTTGCCCACAAAACCCACGATCGCCTTCTTCATAAACTGAATAACATACCGCGTAATTCTCCAGTTCATCTATAATACCCATTTTCTTCTTCCCTATTATCACATTGTGACATTGTGTCCACGGCATTCAGTTTTCACAAATCTTTCAAAAAACAACAAACTTTGAAAATGGTTTTAACAAGGAGCAATGATCCCAAAAGTCGAGAGAAGATGGGTGAGAAATCTAGAACAAAAATAGAGAAAAGAAAAATGATGAAAGGAAATAAAGACGTGATGCCTGAAACCATTCGTAAAACACCAAAATCGTGAAATACTAGTGTCTGAAAGGTAAATCAATCAATCTTTATCCGATTTTGTCATTAGGAAATGGCTATTTAGCATATGTTGGGTGTGAAATGGTTTGGGTATTCTCAAAATGTTAGAATTTGTGACCTCATTTTGTGAAAAAAATCGATTGGAGCATATTATGAGGGTTTATTTGTTTGAAAAGTTAAAATCAATTGTTTATCTGATTTATTTAATGGAGAATTTGTATTTCACATTTGTGGGGTGTTTATAGTTTAGGTAGTAATACATTTTTAGAAGTTGTGACCTCATTTCAATGTAAACTCTATTCGAAATATCATGACCAGCATCTATTTGTGACCTCAATATTTGTTTGAATAGTTTTTGTGACCATCTCAATTGCCCGGGAATATAGATACATATTTCTTGAATAGGTTTTGTGACTCGCATTCTCTTTGTGAGTTCTGTTTTGACTGTGACCAATTATCTAATTGTGAACACATTATTTGTGACCTTCTTATGTGATATGAATGCATGCAAATGTATCGAAATATTGATGTAGCGTTTTTATATTTGTCATTTATTACAGGAATGAGATTATATGATACCGAAAGCTACATGGTTCCTTGGTAGAATTACAACGAATGCAACCAAAAACATGTCGAAAAATTTCATATCGAAGTTCAACTTTGCACAAAAATATATACTATCTAATACTTGCTTCTCATATTTATTGGATTGTAGTGAGATAATTGTTCAATCTCAGTTAATTCATTATTTTCTACAGCGGGAGGTGAAGCAACTGAACAAAAAGGAGACGTGGTTTTGGTTGCTAGTAAGTATCTACGATTTTCTCTGTCTGAGTTCTGTATAGTCATCAGACTTTAGTACCAGGGTCAGGATGTAAGGAGAAGGCTTCAAAATGCACAGTTCAGGATTAAAGAGCAAATTTTGGATTCTTGAACTTAGTGACAAATGAAGATGTTAGGGACATCTTCCTTAGTTTAACGAATGCGGATGATCATGATGTGGGTGGGATTGAGATTCTTTATTTGATAACATCATAGCTTGATCTCATATAAGAAGGTTGTTAAGAACTATTTGTTTGTTCTTGTTGAAGATTTTGATACTATGAACACATTTCCATGGGCGAAAGATTTGTTCGAACTTTCCATAAACTTGCTAAAGGATTATTTGTGTAATAGAAATTCTCATTACAGACTCAAAGGATTCCTAGTTTTCTTTCAAGTTTGGATTTATATTTCTATTCCACAACTAGATGGGACTATAACTTCTAGGATTCGGATGAGGTACCCACGTATCTTGAATTGGAGATCGGATAAACCGTCTAGTGGTGCTAAACTTGAAAAAGAGGTGTTCTCTTACCTGGATATAAGTTTTCATTTCATTTGTGTATTACATAAACAAGTCACAAATTGGTCACAGTTCACCTAATAGAGTCACATGTCACATTTCATATTATGCAGTCACAAGATAAATCACATTGCACGTTTCATATGTTAAAGTACTCATCGATTTGTGAGACATTTAATAGTTCTCATTACTAGGTCACAACTAACTACTTTATGTAGTCACAATTTACGTTTTACAGTCAGTATACATGGGTTTCATGACAAGTCTTTTCATTTATTTTACAGTTGGAAGCACGAGATATCAATTGATCTGAAATGAAGATGCTGCAACCAATCAAAAAGTCCAAACCATGCATTCTAATGATTATTGACGGACGACTGGGGCACTCTAGTGATATCGAGGATGACAATGATGATTTTATTAATCCATCTCCAAGTAGACAGAGGACATCTTTCTTTTGTCCGTACGTTAATAGATCATCCAATTGAGCCACACACTGCGCACATTCATTCCTCGATGGATGAGGGTCTATCTGCTCATACGGTAGCACATGCACACGGATCTAATATATGTTGATATCTTTAATTTAAGTTTTGCTATGTTTATTGATTTATAAAATATTATCATGTTTGTGAATTTTATTTGAGTTTAGGTTTTGAATTTCAATGTGCATGCTAATTCTAGGTCCAGTTTCATATTTCTCTCTTTCATATGCATTTTAAGACGAAGTCACCTGACACTTCATTTAATTCACAATTGACTATGAATTGGTCACAAATATTTAATACAAGTTCATATTTAAAAAATTGTTGTTTACGTAGTTCACATATACATTCGTAGTTGTGACACACCTTTGTGAACTTGGCACATTAGACAGTTCTCAAATATAGACGCATTGGTCACATACCATAGTGGTCAAAGTCACAGACAATTGTGCATGGGGTCATACATGATTCACATACCTTGAAACCTTACATTATTAATGTCATTGATGCATGTCAAATTTCATAGGTTTGAAAAATGAAATTAGTGAAGTCCAAACAAAAAATAAGGAGTTGTATATGCAAATCAATGATGTCAAGGCACATTTATCATCAATAAAGGCCGATAGGAATCACAAAATGAATATCATTGTTCATATTCAACGAGAAATCAAGTCAGACTTGTTGGAGATGAAGTCAAAAATGAACTTTCTATCTGAATCTGTAACCGCAATGATATCAAGCTCAATGGATCAAATTTTGAACATATTCAAAGATAAAATTGAACTGCCTAGTGATGGAGCTAGAAACATTCAGGAAGAAGTAAGTTCATTCTACTACCAAGTTTGACATCTTCATTTGTAACTTCTTGACTTTTATACATAAATGTGCCATTGTACGGAAAGAATGTTGAAAAAACAGTGGATAAGAACATAAAAGGTAAGATGTATCCTGATAAGCAATTATTCGACCCAACGACGTTGAAACCGCCATCATTTGATTTGGGGATTGGTTCTACCCAACCTAAGCCAAACATTGGTAACATAAAGTCACAATTGTTTCAATCAAAATAAGTTCAAGAACAAGTCGATGTTGTAATCGTCCATGTAGTGAAGAACACATAATGTGAACATCAAGAGTTTTCAAGTTAAAAATACGCACACAAATTACATTTTACCTTTCATAGTTCATAGAATGAACTACTGTGTTTAATGTTTCACTATATGATATGTATCACCCACTTCCACACCCACATTCGGTCTGCCGTTGCAGCGTGTCTCTAGACTAGAAATAATATTATAGTTTCATTTTATTTCTAACAAAGGGAATCAAACCAATAATTATGAGAATGTTGTAGTTTTTCAATATTACAATCGGCATGCAGATGATGCTGATGTTGGAGTGATCTTATGATTTCCCGCAAGTGAACATGATCGTTATCAAGTAATATAATAGTGAATAGAGTATCGAACCCACGAGGACTATATATTTGATTAAGTTAAAATTAATTGCAACTTTAATCAAATAGCAAACAACTTTTGTGATTTTTTTATTTTAAACCTTAAATTATCAACTAAACTAATGAAAGTAAGTAAATGTATTTTTCAAATATGTGAGATACATTACTGAGATGTCGAATCCTCCTTATTATTCTATTTTTAGTGTAATAATTAAATTGACAATTTGAAATCATTTATGTTGGTCAATGTTCCTAATTTAATTGAAAGTCTCTCTCGATAGCGATCAAATCTATCCCCCTCATATGGGTCTTCTACAATTAAAAAGAACGATAAAACGATAATGAACATCCATAAATCAAATCAAACTAGAGTCAAAATAATTAACTAAAAACTAAAAATATCATAACAATGGTGCATCTCATCCTAGCAATGTATAAAACTAGCTTATCTTGAAATTTTGAATCTCTTCAATGGTTTTTTGATATATCTTCACTTTCACCTTCTTTCTTTTCCCTTTTCACCAATTTTCGCTTCTTGCTTTCAATTCCTCATTCAACCATTGAGTTATACTTATATAACATAAAATACAATAGTTTAGGATACAAATTTGTCAAACGAACTATTAAATATCACTATTTTAGGACCCCGAATAAGTATATAAAAGACACTTATCGTGCAACATTTTAGAGTTGGTTCCATTTAGGTTATAAACCAACAAACAAGTATGTATGCCATGATTTTGTTTTTCTTTATCGGAAAAAAATTCAAAGACGATGGCAATGTCATTAAGCCCCATTTTTACATTGATACATTCGTTATAGGCAACAAAACATGGTAACATGAACTTGTTTCTACAGATGGATCATTGACCAACTCGGTATGCAAATATCAAATATCATTCTATGTATGTATCATAGCATTTACAATGTATCACTTGATGTAGGTCACATGTAATATTTAAGTCACAAACATTATGGTCAGGTCATACAACACATACTAAGGTCACATACCACATACACACATCATTGTTCATTAGTCACAAGTCACATGCAGTAGTTTGCATACCATATACACAAGTCTCACACATTATGATCAGGTCACATAAATTTCATACATGCCACAAAACACATGCTAAGGTCACATATCACATACAAACATCAATCTTAGTTAGTCACAAGTCACATATCGTAGGTCACATATTGTATACACAAGTCATATACATTATGGTCAGGTCACATGAATTGCATACAGGTCACATATAATACACAAACATCATTGTTCATTTAGATCTTGAAGACTAATCATGTGTTTAATATTTTCTATGGTGACAGTAAATTGATGCATGCTTCTATTACCTTCGTCAATAGCACGATATGGTGAAAATGTCAAGTTCAAGGCTACCACAACTGACTCATACTTTCAGGCTACAATCAAGAATATATATCCGAAATTTAAAGGATCTGAACATTCTACTCATGGAGACAAAGCTGATTAATGATATCACAGTTGTCCAAATATCATTGACCAGTCTATAGATTGAAGTGAACCAAGTGTTAATGTTCATTTTGCTTACAAACAAGGTACATTGGATGTCAGGGTTTGCTTGATTTTAGAGCGCACAATGATTATATTTAATTTGGCTAGGAGGACCTTCACAGATTTAAGTGTGGAAGGGGGAATTGAACCATATTTGAAAATCATCCATCATTTTATGGATACAATTGGAATATGGAATAGACCTTTAGATGATGATCAAGATGATTCCATGGATTTGAGGCTTGTGCTAGGTTATAAGGGGCCACAACAGCAAAATGGGTATGTTTGTGACAATCATTTTAACGTGTTAATTGACTAATGAAATATTCGTTTGTGGCCACCATTTCAATGTAAAAACTAATAAACTGACTTTCTTTTTTCAATCATGATTGCAATATATTTGTGATCAAATATTCAAAATGATTTAGAATCTATGTCAAAGGATTTTGATGCTACCGAGTACGGATGGATATAGCTACGCTACTTTATAAGCATCGCGGTAAAAGGAAAGGTCGAGGGGTGTAGTTATAG
Organism: Fraxinus xanthoxyloides; assembly: GCA_903798325.1. Classification (NCBI taxonomy): domain Eukaryota; kingdom Viridiplantae; phylum Streptophyta; class Magnoliopsida; order Lamiales; family Oleaceae; genus Fraxinus; species Fraxinus xanthoxyloides. The sequence goes on from CAIGRL010291712.1 coordinate 6,982, forward strand.
ATTGACAGTTGAATACTTGACCGAACATTGATGTAACTATGTACTGGTAGGAGAGTACGTAGATATCATTTTCTAATGATGATTACAGTTGAAGTTTATGAATGTTAACTAGTGGAACACAAAGAAAACAATGAACTTGAATGCTATAACTACTATCGATGTGTATCATCAGTTGACATCGTATTATCCGCATGTAACTATGATTTTTTTTTTACTTAATGGAACCAAGTTGCTGTACGACCTACGGTTGTGACCATTTTGACCACAACGTCCACATTTGACAGGTATTTTACTTTCACATGATGATCTCTTCCTTTTTTGTGTAGGTCTTCCTGAACTTTTTTTTTTGGTCAGGAGCTAATACTATTATGTCTTTCACTTCATCAGGTGCTCTCCAGTCACCCGAATTTCCAAGGAAATGTAGTGTCTTGGTACGCATTCATGTATGCATCTCTTGTGTAAATAGTATGAACAATAATCATATGAATCCATCTTCATCATTGCAACGACAAGCAATGTGTGGGGACATGGTAACTGATCTACCTGAAATATCATGCATGTACATGTATGTTGTTCTAGATAGACAATGAAAGATGAGCATTCACCACTTACAAAAAAATGATATGATTTGCAGGAGACGTCTGCAATGAATGACCGTTAATTTACATACATTAATGAGGTCATAAAGATGATATTGAGCTCAAAATATCAACCTTACCCTCAAATATCTCAAATAAGTGCTCATATCTCAGAACATTTTTTGTACTTGCTCGACAATTTCATAAAGTGCCATGCGATGTGTCCTTATGTTTATGGAACTAAGATTGTATAGATTGTTTGAACGAATCTAATAAAGTTACAATGGGGTAGTTCTTCGTATTCACTAACTCTACTATATTTGATGTTATTTTTGAGTATCTATTAGCTAACGTGTGGAATCATGACCACTTATTAGGTCCTATTTCAGTCTACAAGAAAAAATACGTTTTGAGGAATGTTACATCTGACCTCTTGTTGTGACCTCTATTAGAATGTAAATTTAGTATGAAATTAACACATTACCAAGTACTAAGTAATCTTATGATTCATCGATGCCACTATTGTATATTATATTCGAATTCAGCCAGTGTGTATGTGCGGACTTCAGAATTGAAAGCATGCGTTATTTTGTGACTTGATTTCAGGTTCTGCAGGTGACGATACGAACATATCCTCAGTCCTTGGATACACCTTATCAATTGCATTTTTTGATACTATTGTGTCAATCCGATCAAAACACAAGCCATCCCTATTTTCATACGCTATCTTCAAGTTTTCAAAAAACCATAACCAAGATCTATCATTCTCGTTATCTCCAATTCCATATGCAAGTATGAATATGTTGTTATTAGTATTCTGTGTACACGCCGTGAAAAGTGTACCACCATAGTGTCCATTCAAATATGTTCCATCAACTACAATCACAGGCCTATAGTGTTCCCATCCTCTAATTGATTCACCTAGGGTCATGAAAAAGTATTTGAATCCACTGTGACCATCAAACTCCAGTCCTATGATCGTACTTATATTTGTTTGATGAAGTATATAAAATAAGGTTGGTATTTTCATGAATATTCTCTGTATGATCCCCCCCTAAACATCAATAATGTTTTCTCCTGAGATCTCCAAGCCTTTAGATAAATGAGACATCTGGTCACAACCATTTTATATCCAATTACACAGGTCATTGCATCTTATTGTAAGTCACATAAATAAGATAGTTGGTCGCAATCATTTTATATATAATCTTCAATAGAATGGTTCAGTTACAAGTCACGAGATCAAATATATGAATCATGTCACATAAAATTACCCATTTCAAATAATTTGTCACATCATGTGACTATGGAGCCCTATCATACCTCCTACCATTTCGTTCTTCTATTGGAGATTACGACAGGACTTAATACCAGTTGATGTCATTATCAAGATGATGATACGCAGTCAATTAGCTTCTCGATATCAGTGTTGTTCAGAGATTGAGATCATATTTTTATTGGTAGCAGTATTTCATATCATTTTTGGAAACATTTTGAGGCTTTATTTCAGATTACCATGAGTGTAGGAGAGAGTGTCAGTCAGAGATTTCTGAGATGTAGGTATTTTGGATAGTTTACAAGGACTGAGTACATTCGTATCATTATTCCTCTATGGATTTTCTTGTTTCTTTGGATTGAGAGGAATAATGCAAAACATAGGAACATATATATGAGTTCTAGAAGTATTATCTGGAGAGTTTAGCGTATGGTAGCTTTCGTCCATAGTAGTGGACTATTCCGATCGTTACATTGGCGTAATGACATGCAACTTGCTATACTTTTTGGTATTTCTTTGACTTTCCCTTCATCTCCTCCCCCTATCATGGTTTGGTGGCGTACTTTATCATTTGAATATGTCAAGATCAACACCGATGGTTGTGTCAAAGATAGGTTTGCGAGTGGAGGATTCATCATCAAGGACTACGCATGAAGTTATATTGGGGCCTTCTCACTTCATATAGACAATGTATGATATTAGAGGCTAAACTTAGGGCTATTCGTGATGGGATACTTCTGCTAGAGATCTTGGTTTATCAGATATTTGGGTTGATGCATACTCGACTGTGGCCATTCATTACATTACCAGAGGTGGTGGATCGTGGCCTACCCAGAGGAAACTCGGACAGATTGCAGATATCGTTTCCTTTAACAGAAATATGGTTTCCCACATCTTTAGAGAGGGGAACTAAGTTGTGGATGCACTTGCTACCAATGGTTGGCATCATCGTACAACCGACTAACCACGACATATCATGGTGCTTGTTCAGATTGACATATACGGTTTGCCCAGTATTAGAGTTTAATTTTTTGTATCTCACCTTTACTTTTATTCTTGCTCAAATTTGCACTTCTTGTAAGGGAAGTAGTACTTCTTTTTTTATTTTTTTACTTTACTTTTACTGTAAGTGAAGTATTACTCATTTTTTATTGCTTTACTTTACTTTTGTTGTAAGGGAAGTAGTACTTCCCCTTTTATTGTTTTGCTTCATTTCATTTGTAAACACAGTATTCTTCTGCCACAAGTGAGGACATATTAATAAAACCTCGAAGATACCGCCCTCCTTCCACTAAAAAAATGTGATTGTGACCAATTACACAGTCTTGTCACAATTACAAATACCATTCGCAATAAATCAAAGCCACGCATAATTTTTTGGAAAAAAAGCACAACNTTTATTGCTTTACTTTACTTTTGTTGTAAGGGAAGTAGTACTTCCCCTTTTATTGTTTTGCTTCATTTCATTTGTAAACACAGTATTCTTCTGCCACAAGTGAGGACATATTAATAAAACCTCGAAGATACCGCCCTCCTTCCACTAAAAAAATGTGATTGTGACCAATTACACAGTCTTGTCACAATTACAAATACCATTCGCAATAAATCAAAGCCACGCATAATTTTTTGGAAAAAAAGCACAACCTACAAATTTGATTTTGAAAATAACTTACATTGACTACCAATGAGTAATTGTCCGTCTGAGAAGTTGCAAAAATATTAGTTGCTCAATTATAATGTGTAATCATTGAACAATTATGAGATTACGTCGATCAGACCCCAAATTAAATGATCGAACACGAATTCACTCCAGCATCGCAAAAATTTTACTGCAACTGATAATAATTATTGATTTGTGACGATGTTCTTCAATTTTGTTACATGAAATCTGTAAATGTTATCATTATCGGAGATAGAGGTGAATATAAATGATAACTTTTGTGATGAATTTATGTTTCAGGGATGGAGGGATGTATTTTAAGGAGTTCGGTCACGAATGGAATTTCAAATAATTGTTTATTTATTTTCCATATGTGCAATAAATTTATTTGAAATATTAACAATCTAGGTATCATGATATATAACTTGTTTGTAATATTTCTCGTAAAACTATGAATATGATGTATTAATTTGGAGATCAATATTCCTCGATTAATTTTATTTAGATTATTTTTAAAGAAATAGAAAATCGCAATCACTAAATTGTGTAAATTTGATTAAGGTGAACAATTGATAATTATTTAAAATTAAAATGTGGTGTTGTGGTTAAGATTATAATTTAACAAGGACTACAAAATTCAATATAAAAAATTAATATGGAAAGATTACACGATATTGCAATTACCAAAATTATAGTAATGAATTTGGACATGTGTGTTGACTAAATACATTTAGGGGCGACAATTGGACTGAGTGGCTCATCGACTTGCTTGCTTGGCTCACTGCGACTTAGCCCATGGATTGCTCGAACTCACCTAGGACGAGTCGACTCCAGATCGAGGTTAAAATGCTAAGCCGAGCTCATTTAGGATGAGCATCTCATGGGCACGATCCACGAACGCTCATGGGCTCATCTGATTAGTGATCATATGATCACTTTTTTTTTTTCAAAACTCTATAAATACTCTCGAGTTTAACTAATTTTGCACATGAATTCTCTACAATCTATTTTCTATATTTTATAATCTAAATTATTCATTTTCAATTCAATTCCCTATTACATTATTTAATCATCAGTCTATTTAGTTCATCTAATATATTCTCATTCTTTATATTTTCTTTGTGTCATTTTAATAATTAATCTATTTCATTCTGTACTTCTATTTCATATTTATACATTCCAAATTCAATTTCATTTTTTTAGAATGCATCCTAATTCTTATGTTGAGGGTTTGCTTCGTGGTAACTCACCATTGACATCATAATATCAATTCCATTAAGATTTTTTGGGTCTCAACAACATCCTAATATCTGAGGATTGGGCATCGACAATGTGAATGAAAATAGTCATTCAATTGATTTGAATGATATTGATAAAGAAGCGAAACTGGAAATACTCGATGCAAGAGACAAGCAAAAATCTAAACAAAATGCAAAGTGTTGGGAGCATTTCAAATTGATTTTCATGGGTTGTACAATTGACAGAGTTCAAGAATTTAAATCAATTTGAAAATATTGCGAAACAAAATTGGCATGGCAAAAACAAATTGAAACACCTATCTTAACTGTTACTACAATCTACAATAAATGTTTGGCCAAACATGGACTTATTGGCCAAACACAAACAACTTCAATTTGAAGTACCTTCTCTTGGTACTAATTCTACTATACTTGTAACCCCCCGACCCGCATGGATCGAAACGTCACTAGATTAACTTTACTTTACTCTTAGACCGTAGACTTAATAAAATAATTAACTATACTTTTAGCGGAAAGCATAAAAAATTAGCTTAAGAAATTAATATCGAGACTGTATTTTTTTTAAGACAAAATAGTTCAATACCAAAAGAAACAATTCAAAAATATCCTT
>CAIGRL010291790.1:0-26027 GCA_903798325.1 Fraxinus xanthoxyloides
AAAATTTAATCCTTTCGTCAATATGATCCGATCGATTACGAGATATCGATATGTATCAATCTCAATCATCGATCATATCTTTTATCCTACTGTTAAGTCAATGTAAGTCGAAAATTCTTTTCCGACTTATGTCACATTTTTTCTATAAAATATCAAATCGAACAGATTTGGTAGAATTAGGGATGGAGCCAGAATTAAACTTCAAAGTGAACAACTAGCATAATTTTTTTAAAGCTTCAATAAGATGAGAACATTTTATCTATTTATAAGCAAAAACATATTATTATGGGAACATAATGATTCTTACCATCACCATATTTAAACACAATATGTTAATTTAAGCACGAAGCAGCGGCAATTGGCATGCCGCTGCTTCGTACTTCATTAGGCGATGACAATGCGCCTATTCCGTGCAGTGCCATTGCTGTCAGTTGTCAGCAGAGGGGTAAGATGATGTAGCATAATAGATCGGTGTGAAATGAATTAGTGTTTGTTGGCATGGGTGGATTGATGGTGGTAGGTTAATTAATTTAATAATATTATTATTAATATTGAAATCAAATTATGATATGATTTTTTGCTTTTTAAAATTGGAAGTTAAAAAATTATCTAACATATGTAACGCCAAGCCATGGCCTAGACCTAGATCTGATCATGGGCTTCTCATTCGACAACTTGACCCAAAATTATGCAGTCGGTCCCGCTACACTTCAAAATACTGGAACCTTGTTTCATAAATAAGTCTCTGTTTGGTAAACATTATTTTTTTTCATTCTCATTTTTTTACTCATTTTCAATCACACATTTTTCAATAAAATAATATTTTACATCACATCAATAATTTTTCATTCTTTTTCAACCATACATTATCCATCAATCTATTATTCCATAATACATTATTCCAAAATAATGTGACTCAAACACACCATAATTTTAATTCTAATTCAAAGAAAATGAAAGAAAGCGTGAACTACAAAACGGAAGTTGATAGGCAGTTCAGCAAAATTGACATTAATTAAATGAAACGGGGGTAATGACTAAACGTGGTGATTAAACACCTGTTTGGTGGAAATTAAAATCATAAAGTAAATTTTGATAAAAGTTGATAAAAACGTGCGATTAAAAAATTTTGAATTACATGAAAGTGCTGTTAAAATTAATTATTGTCTTTAAATTATGTTAAGACTTGATTTTAATCATCACCAAACAAGTGCTAGTGGATGTCAAACATTGCATTTATTTAGTTTGGTCATACCAGCGCGATATGGCACGCACATTGGGCAGAGTCCAAATGCAGCATGTTCGACCCCTTCCGTATTTAAATATGTTCAACTTATTTTTAATAAATCAAAATCTAATGTGTTCACATTATTTTTTATTTCTACTTGTAACTTGTTTTCCATATCGTGACAAGAACAGTATGGTTTAATTGTAAATCAAAATTGAACTAGAAACTAAAATAAATGGCGGGAGTAGAAATTGAATTAAAAGAAAAATGAAAATCAAATCTCATAAAGCGCTCTAAAGTTCAAACTTTCCAACAAATTTTAGACAAAGCTAGCGAACAACTTTCTTAAAAGTTAAAAGTCACCACACTTTCTAGATTTAAATCCAAAATGGTCCCTACTTGCCACATTCTGTCCACACACGTGGACATTAAACATCCAATAAAAGAGCGAGACTATGTACTTAACATATACTCGTTACACTGGATAATAACCGAAAAGCAATAATTATTGTGACTGAGAAAAAAGGGAAGAATACGATCACACGGTATTCGCTGCAGATATAAAATTCTCTGCGACAACCTTTCAAGCTCCATTCTCGGTAATAGTTAGATACACGAAAAGACACACATATATGTAGAAAATATATATAATATAGCTGTATATATATAGCTATATATGCAGGATAGCCGGAGGAGACATTTTAGCCGGGGAAGAGAGAGAGAGAGAGAACCTAGAATTTCTTTTTCCGGCTCAGAATTAAAAATGAAGAGAAGAAGCACTGGAAGCGCCCTCACACTGTCGAGACCGCCGGCGAATGGAGATGGACGGAAAACGGATAAGAAGAAGGCGAAATTCGAGAAAAAGTTGTTCAAGTACGAGGAGTTGCCAAAGTATTTGAAGGATAACGAGTTCATCAGAGACTATTATAGATGTGAATGGCCTTTGAAACATATTTTTCTTAGCCTTTTCTCTTTGCACAATGAAACTCTTAATGTTTGGACGTAAGTTTATTTGATTAATGATTAATCTATCTCGAGTAGTGTTTTCAATCACTTGAAGAAATTTCAATGATTAAACATAAGTGTTTAATTCGATTTTAGATCTGTTCTTTAATTTCATTTCTCTGTTCTCAAACTATAATTTTAGTATTTTTTTGAAGTTGATTTAATTCCTGCATAATATTCAGAATCCTGAAAATTTAATTAATTTGGATTTTTTTTTCTTAGGCATTTGTTAGGTTTTATTATATTTGTTGGATTGACGGTGATGAGCTTGATGGAGAAGATGACTCTGGAGAACGTGATGGCCAGTTTCCTTGGGTAATTTCACATAGTGTTGGAGGAGTTTTTGGTCATTTGATTTCAATTTGTTTAGAGCCTTTTTTTTCCAGTTTTGACTTTTGATAATCGAATTCGCAGAGAGGGAAGTAATGCTTGGTTAAACATGAAGATGATGAATCAATCCAACGGTTCAGATTCATTATTTTCGGTAAGTGTGCTCTTACTTTTCTTTGATAAAATATGGCAGACAATTTAGAAAAGAAATATGTGGGACCAATTTTTGACATGTTTATTGGAAGTTGAGGAATCTGGTGGGATCCGCTCCATGTGAAGATATAGAATAAAAAATAATTATTCCGAAGTAAAAAAAATAGTGCAATTCACATGATGGTTGACATCTCCAGGGGCTGGATAATTTAATGGATGCTGAACTTTGAATTCTTGATCATGGATTTAATGATGATAAAAACATAAAATAATATTACGACAATTTTAAAAATGACATAATTTATAAATAACACCTGTTTCTTACGAGTTTTCACGTTTTGCTATCGATATCTCCCTATCAACAGTTTCTACATTTGATTTACTTTTAAATAATCTCTTCATTTGATATCTGGATTTAAGCATTTTTGCTATTAAATCCATGTTTGATATACATTAAAATTTTTATTTTTATTTTTCTATTTATTTTCAATTATACATTTTTTAATAAAATAATATTTTTCATCATATCAATAATTTTTACTTCTTTTTTAACCACACATTTTCCATCAATCTACTATTATAGAATACATTCTTCCAAAATAATATGATTCAAACACATCCTAATCTCAAATCAAGTAATTGAAAGCAAAATCAAATTACCGGAAGCAAAAGCAAGTGAAGCCCAGATCAAGTATCAAGTAAAATCAAATCAAATACTCTTAATTAAGTTGACCAAGCTCTAATAATCTAATATCATCCTCTTAACAATTCACAACATCCAATTACTGAAAGTAATTTAGAATGACAGAATAACAAATACTAGAAGTAAAAGCAAAACAATTCACAGGGCAATTTATATAGCAATATTGGAATCAATTCACAGAGTAAACAACTCATAGAATGCTTTCACAAGGGCAACAATATGGAACTGGAAGCAAAAGCAATTCAAGAGCAATGAATATGTTTCGAGCTCGGGTGCTTCACCGGCTTCTGGGTCTAATTTCAAAAGTAAATGAAAGAGCTAATTTCATACGTAAAAAATAAATTAAACATTACACAAATCAAAATAACAATAAAAAAGAAAAGAAAAACAAGTATCCTTTAGGGGTTCCGTTGAATAGCAGGTGGAAACGTGGAATCGAAGGCAGACTACCAGCTGCCGCATCTGCCTACTGCCATATAGAGCTCAAAAATAGGGGTGTAGCCGCAACGGATTATGAGATTGGAGGAAGTAGGCGCTGGGTGAGACTTTGTGAGAGATTGAGAAGTCGATTGGCAGAGCGAAATGATGGAGATTGAGAAGTCTGGCTATGTGTTACCGTCCGTTTGTGTCTAATCGTCCTAGAGCTAGAAGTTGAATGGCAGAGGAGGAGCTGTAGAAGGAATAGGTTGAAATCGAATGGTATTAAGTTGGATGGTATTGGGTTTCTTCATTTCTCGACTGGGTAGTGTAGGCTAGTAGTTAAAAAAAGTAGGAAATTACAAAAAATCAAGTGTTTAAAGATTGATTTTCAAAAATTAGGTAATTATTTTATATTTTTAATAAATATATTAATATTAAAACCATAACTCACTTTCTTCCCTCACTTTTTCTGTCGTCTCTCTCTGTCCTCTCCCTGTGAGCAGCGAACGTCGCTGCAGTCTGTCAAAAAACTAGGTGAATGGCATCACCCTCGCCATTGCTACAACGACATCACCGTTGCTATGCTGCGCCCTTGCGGTGGTGTTGTGCCGTCATGGTGTTGAGATGATTTTGGGCGTGAAGATGGTGGCCACGCCAAATTTGGTTGTTTTTGGTTTTAGTGGTCGTGGTGGTTTCCATGGTGTAGTGATGTTTGGGTGGTTTTAGGTGGTGGATCGGGTTACTGATGGTGGATCTAGAGTTGGTGGTGATGGATTTGGCTGTGGCGATGGTGTCTTCTGCGTCCTAATTTGGTGGTTGTGCTATGGAGGTGAGGTGGTGTATTTGGCTGCTTGATGGTGGATCGTGACTTGGTGGCTGTACTGTGGAGGTGAGTGGCGGTGGATCGACTGCTGATGATCGATCTTTATTTGGTGGCTATGCCGTGGAGGTGACGCGGTGTTGGATTTGGCGTGACGTAGTGGTGGTAGTGTTTTTCTGTCATGTATGATTTGTTTGCAATGGTGGTGGTAGTGATTCCGGTGGCAAAGTTGGCAATGGTGTTAAGTTGTTTAAGGTGGAAGTGGTGTTCCGACGACGACGGTGGTGTTGCTGGAGGCAGTGTTGAGGTGGTTGTTGCAAATGTTGTGCAATGGTGATGTTTGATGGTGGTGCTGTGCGTCGTGGTGGCGGCAGCAGCTTTGGGGGTGGTGGTCGTGGCGATAGTCGTGGGTGGGATGAGATATGATATGTGTATGTGACCAATAATTTGGTTGATCATGACCAATAATTAGTTAATTTTTGACAAATAAATAGTATGTGACCTAAAAATTGTGGCTGTGATATTAAGTTGTAATTGAGTTGTGACTAATAAAAATTTTGATTTTGTGATCGATAAATAATTTGTGACTTATAAATTTTTCGATTTGTGGCCAAGAAATAATTTGTGATCTATAAATTTTTTGATTTGTGATCAAAAAATAAGTCGTGACCAATAAATTGATAAGTTGTGATTGATTTGTAATGGATAAATGAGTTGTCACTAATAAAATTCTTGATTTGTGACCGATGAATAATATGTGACATGAAATTTTGATTCGTGTTTGAGAAGTAACATGTGACCTATAAAATTTGAGAAAAAAATTTGTGACCAATAATTTAATAAATTGTGGTCGGATATTAATTTTTGATTAATTAATTAGATAATTGTGACCAAATTATATATAATTGTGTCCTTACTATATTTAAATAATTATTATTTTTAATTAACTAAATACTTGAGTTTTGCATTTTTTAAATTTAATACTTGATTTTTGCAATTGTGAAATTTAATGCCTGATTTGTGAACTATCTCTTGAAAAATAATAATAAAAATAAAATAAAATTGGGCATTTGGGTTGGGTCCAAAAGTTCAGTAAGGACATATGTCTGCACTAGACCTGAATGGGCTTCGCCCTTGGACATCCCTGTTGTTTTCAAAAAATTGAGGAAGGGAAAAGTATTTTTTAAACTGTTCAATGATGTGTTGTCACATGATACAATATAAATAATGATGTAAAAGATATTGTACAAGTAACATGATTGAAGAAAATGAGTAACAAATGAGTAGGAATGATATTCTATAATTATTAGAATAAGTTCTTTGTGCAAAATTATGAATTATTTTAACTTCTTTCTCTGCAAATCTGCTCATTCAATGAAATATGTCACATGCTGCACCTCACTGTCACGTATTGGAACGTACCAAAAAACTTACTGCAGATGAAAAGATTTGAGTTTATGCAATAGTCAGTAATTTTTTGTTATAATATATTATAATTTTTTATTAAAATTTGACAGTTTGACTGTCATTGTATAATGTGGCAGGCATAATGGTCATTAATTTTAGTTACACTTATTCAAATCTCTAGCCAAATTTCTTACACACAGAAAAATCAAACTTAATGTACCAAAACAATGTATAAGTAGATTAATTCAATATATTATCACATGGCAATGTGGCCTGTGGATCATTCGATTTCTAATACATTTGTAGGATACTTAAGCCCCATAGATTAAAATTAAATTTTTAATAGATTTTGATAAAAATTTATGAAATATATGTTTGAGAAGCTGTAAATCTCATATAATGTGTGATTACAATTAGTTTTTGACTCTGACTTAAAATTTTAATTTGATTTTAATTTAAACCAAGCAAGCCGATAAATTGGACTGGACTAGATTAGACATGTCAAGTCTAGTCCAATTCAATACTCTTGATGTTAGCCCCTGTTTGATACATATTAAAATCAAAATTTTAATTTAAGTTAAAGTTAACAATTAATTTTAACCATATATTTTATGAATCCCACAATTTTTCAATCACATATTTCATCAATTTTTATCAAAATCTACCAAAAATTTTATTTTAATCCCTACAAAACAGGGGTGATGCAAGTCTATTTTATATTGTGTTTAATTAGATATGTATTTGATGTGCAGAAATCTTATATAGGAAATATCCCCAAGGTGTCAATCTTACATGCAAATGCAGATTCCGATTCTCTTCCTACATGGCCTTGGTTCGTTTTCTTAGGAGGAGCAATGAGTTGTTTGATCTTTAGCTCAATCTCCCATCTCTTCGCGTGCCACTCCCAGAGTTTCTACTTGTTCTTTTGGCGCCTCGACTATGCTGGCATCTCCCTCATGATCGTCTGCTCATTCTTCACACCAATATACTATACGTTCTCAGATCACCCGCATTGGCGCCTCATATACCTTACCTCAATCACATTAGTAGGAGTTCTTGCTGTTATCACCCTCCTTGCACCGGCTCTCTCCAGTGGTCGTTTCCGGGGTTTCAGGGCAGCCCTCTTCCTCTCCATGGGATTCTCTGGTGTGATTCCTGCTGCTCATTCAGTAATTCTTCACTGGGATCACCCACAAATACTTATTGCACTCGGGTATGAGATAGCTATGGGACTTCTGTACGCCATTGGAGCTGTGTTTTATGTTACTAGGATCCCAGAGAGATGGAAACCTGGTACATTTGATATTGTAGGACACAGCCATCAGATTTTTCACGTTTTAGTTGTTGCAGCAGCAATTGCACATTGTGCTGCCACCATCGTTATCATCGAATGGCGCCAAAACTTGATGGTCTAAACCGCCATTTTTATTTATTTTTACTGTCATTTGGAATATATGCAAGTTTTGTGTTGTAATATTATAGCAGCAGGGCCATACGGTAACCGTTGCACCACTGATTCTTGCTTGTAACCATGCAGCTATTGAAACTTAATTTTGAGCTGTAAAATTAGGCATTTGTTCTTGAACTTTTGGAGTAGAACAGATAATTTGTTGCAGAGTTGAGCAGGGTAAAATCAGTAAAATGAGTCTGGAAAATCGGTTAGTTACTCAGAAAATAGCATTGGCTCGACATAGACTTGAGAATACGAAATGATTCGAAGATTATAACTTAAAAGGAATTTATATTTGCCATGTAAGAAGATAGATAAATACAAAATCCATCAAGTTGGCATCTTTCTTCAAAAAAATTTTGGTTAAATTGAGGAAGCCGTTCATTCGATGATCTAAATAACAAGTCAAAACTGGTCTATGACTGACAAAAACAACAAATTCTTACAGTTTTTTCATGGTATATCTTCTGCACTTCATGCTCGTGATCATCCTAAAATTATTTCCCGAACCACTCCGGTCAAGGTTCTTACATGTTTGAAACGAAACCACAGAATTTGAAATGCAAAGCATAAAGAATATAAAATTCACTCAAGATCCTTCCACCTTCTCAAGATTAAACTCTCACTTTCCATCATTCTGACTTGATGACTTTCACTTTGCAGCCAAGCTAGGTTAAAATCAAACCATATCAAAAAGGCAGCAGCATCTAGCTTTACCGGGGTTCTAACAAACTTGTCAACAGGAAGAGAAAAATGAACTCCCCATTCATTTCCCGGCACCACAAATCTGGGTGCATCTCATTACTTCGATCGTATTCGTCATTAAGAGTAGATGAGTGAGGTAGATAAAGTATTCATTCAACTTGTAGCCTGTATTATATCAGTTTCTCCATCACTGTAATCTCCCCAACGCTTGATTGTCTTTTCCTCGACAGCAATGTCATTACAGTTTTCTGCAGACAAAATATCAGTATCTTCTGCAACATTATCTTTAGGTGTTTCTTCAGGTCCACAATGTGATTTTTCATTGTCTCCCGATTGATCAGAATGGGTTTCTTCACTAACTCTGGGTTCTTCCTGTACATTTTGTGATGTTGGTGAAGCAATGATTGTCAAGTTGCTCGAATATCCCTCGACACTACCCTCTGCTTCAACTTCAACTTCAGTTTGGTTTTCTTCAGCTAATTCAACAGTTGCAACTGATGAAGACTCTACCGAATCCACTGGAGATACTGGAAGCCCATTTTGTGTCTCCAGCACACCATTCATGGGTATTGGAAAGCCATTTGGTAATGTTGCTATGCCATTTGGAGATATAGGATATCCATTTGGGGAGAAAGTAATACCATTAGCAGGGGCCATATAACCATTTGGAGAAACTGGATAGCCATTTGGAACCCATGGTTGGCCAGGTACAAACTCAGCTGCAAGTGGATTCATTATTGTTGGAGGGCTGAACTGACTCTGATCCCCATTAATTTCACCATTGCGGAAAGGCTTGTTCCTTGGAACGCGATTTCCAGATCGATTATAGCCACCTGAGAGGCGTGGACCATATGGAACTCTTGATGTTGCTGATTGATGTGGTGATCTACGAACTGGATTAACAGCAATTATAGGAGCAACAACATTCACAGGGTGAGGCAATATTCCTCCTTGCTCTGTATGGCCAGGCACAGGAACAGATCCAAACACTGGAAATGTGGATGGATTAAATGGAGGAGCAGCTGCAGAGAGTTTCTTGGCTGGTTCCTTTCCAGTCTCAGCATCACTTTGCTTTTCTTCCTCAGGTGGCAAAGGATTAGCACTTCCATTAGATTGATTCTCTGCCTCATTTGGTAATGAACCATTACTTTCATTTTCATTGGACACAGGAAGATTTCCCTCTTTATCCGCCACAGTTTCTTTGGGAATAGAAGCAGCTTTCTCCAGCAACTGAACAGTATTTTCCGAATCAGCTGGAAGTTTAACATTATTTGAAGTTCCTGTGAAGTTACCAACATTATTAGTTTCTGAATCCTTGGAGAAATCAGAACTCCCTACTCCTGATGTGGAATCTTGTCCGTTACCACCTTCAGTGCTTCCAACGGCAGCTTCAGATTTTGAAACAGTCGCGATATTTGTTATTTTTTCTTCACACACTCCAGTGCTTACTTCTTGTGAAGATTCTGCCATTAGTGCATCGCTGTGTTCGCCATTTTTCTCCTCAACACTTTCTTCTATTTCTTTGACACACTCCAAAGGATTTTTTTCTTCAGTCGTCTTCTGAGCTTGAACTTCCTCACTATTTTCGAATGCTTTTGTGACGCTTGTCTCCTTGCTTTCTTGGTGATTTTCTTCTGCAGAACTCTCCTTAGGCAATTGCTCTACAACAGCCTTAACTATGGTACCTGGTGGAGCTAAAGCAACCTCTTTGTAAGAGAAAAGCTTTCCGGCTGCCTGAACACTGACTGGACCAACAACGGAACCACCTTTAGTGGCTTCATTAGAAGCTGGGCTGGCAGGTGCTGATTTTGGGTTAGCAGATTTTTCTTTACCAGCAGCAGGCCCAGAAAGATTGTTTAACTTTGGACTGAAGCTAGGACTCTTCGTAAACCTTTTTGAAGCATGAGGGTTTAGTCCAGAAGCAGCAGCATTCTCATTTGAACTTGTTTTTGGAGACGTGAAATTTGTGGGTTTACTTCGGTGTTTAGAAGGATGAGATGTATTCAGAAAGTTGGTGTTCAACTTTGCAAGATTTGGCCTCCTGGAACCAGAGGGCTTGCGGCCTATTGGTAAGCGGCCTTTAGGAAAAGCTTCTTGCCATCCTTCCTCGGAAATGTCATCGTTTATGAAGTCGTCAGTTTGATCCAACAGTGTTTTGTCAGCTAAAAATATATCGGTACTCCTGTTGGTGGAGTCTGCAAATTGTGAGTCAAATTTGTTCTCCAACTCAGATCTATTCTCTTTATCACTGGAGTTCTCCAGAACAGGTTCAGCTGGTGAATTCAATTCATCCTTCTCATATTCATCTGTCACTTTTTCACAATTGACGCCCGCTTTTCCTTTGAGCTGTATGAATAAAGATGATTTTTCATGACAAAAAGTTCATCAGCATAAAGGAGAATGATCGAGGACATATAAGGAATTAAACTTGAACAATCATATCAATTAAGTAATTCAACCTTAGCACGAGCCTGCTTCTTTTGAGCTTCTCTTGCATCTGGGGTAATATAGTCCAACAGGTCCGACACACTGATTCCATAAATGAACAACAGATGTGATGTAATTGCTGAAGAGATTTGAAATGTAACAGGGAATCCTAAATAGTCATAACCAGTCATTTAACAATCTTATTTGATTAAAATGGTTGATGACAGCAATTGCATAAAATTCTCTCATTTTTATCCTGGAAGAATCGTGATAATTTATTTTCTTATTTTCCCTGTATGCATACAAATCTGATAAAGAAATGTAAATGTGAATTAGAGCCTATAATACATTTTTGAATTGATACAGCCAATTACTGAGCCAGCATACTTTGGGAAGCATCAGCGAAATGAATTAGACTACATGACAATGGTTAAATCAGAACCCAGAAGTCCCAGGGAAAAAAAGGGGAAAAACAAGTAAAAAGCCTTCCATTAACAAGTCATGGCTAATGATTATTTTCTTTTTGAAACCAGCAAGACAAGAAAGATTGTTGTATTTACCGAAAGCAATTGAGATATACTAAAATTGGGTTAAGTGATTAGATGCTAACTAGTATTCTCCTTAAGAAAAAAGTATTATCCTTATAAAGTCTGAACGCAAAATTACTTTCTTTTTGAAACCAGGCAGGGCACCCAGAAAGTTTTACGTTCCCAAATAATACAGAAACATCATATAATAAAACATGGAATCAGAACCAAAAATCACCTTAGATGGCCTTTGCTAGAGATAGAGGCATCTGGTTTTGGAGTGCCATTGCGTGCGGCTTCCTGCTGCTCCAGAGCCTTGGACTCAAAATATTCAAGCCATGCAGCAGCATCCTAAAGAGAATTCCAAATAATATTAAGAATAGGATCATCCCTAAACTCTTAGGCCCTTCGGCAAGGTACAGAAGTCTGTATTACCTGTGTACGTAGATCGTCCGGTCCAAGTTTAGCCTGCAGTATCTGAAGTGTGGTTTGTTCATGCTGAACGCTCAGAGAATATGCCTCCATTAATGAGAGAGCAATTGCTATAGCATGATAGCTGGCAGCAGTCTGAAAAAGAGAACCAAATATTCAGCATATCAAGATCCCACAGATGACATTGGCATCACAGGTATAGTTCCACTGAGAAGATAATGTTCTCATTGCCGTGCTGGGTGATAAAGCAGTTAAAGAAAATATCTGTTTATCCCCTTAAAGAAGTAAACATAATGTACACACTACACAGATTCACACAGAACATATTAATTTGATCATATTTTGTCAGTGGAGTTGTCCCAGGTAATATGCCTACCAAATTCATGTCATTATAAGGTACGATATTAATTTTCTCATCGTAATGTTCTATAAAACTTATAGCTGGATTTCCAAGACCATCATACACCATTAGATCTCTGGTAAAGACATATAAGGTTCATTTGTGAAGACTTCCAAAACCATCACACACCATTAGTTCTCTGGTTAAGCCATATAAGGTTCATTTGTGAAGACTGTCTATGAGTACTGAATACAAACACATATCTAATTGTGTCACTGCTGAAGTTGTAATGGTGGGATTCTTTTAGTAGTTATTAATTGTACAAGCCAAGCAGACCATGAGCATCCGGATCCATTTCCACAAGAAGTTAGAACAAGTTCATTTTCACCCTTTCTGTCAGCAACCTTCTTTGCAGAACAGAAGCACCAAAGCAAGGCTCTTTTACATCAGGACCTAAGTTGATGGAGAATTATTCACATCCACATTCAACACATAAGGAAACAATTATCTCCTCACCTTCAAACAGTTGGCTTCATCATCTTTATTAACAGAGTTTAAAATTTCAAACAATTTAGGGTCTGTTCAAGTTGTTTTTTGTTTTCAATTTTCCAAAACAGTGAAAATGCGTTTTCTTTCCTATTTTTGAAAACGCATTTTTGGAAATAAGTTTAAAATTTACAAAGAAAACTCAAAACGAACAAATTTGTCGTTTTGAGTGTTTTCAGTTATAATTTGGCAAAAAATTTCAATTTTGGAGTTTTGAAAATAATTTTTCAAAATGACAAAAAGAACACATTTTCTACAATTTCAAAATGGACACCGAAAACACAAAACTCAAAATGATTTCAAAACTTAAAACGGAAAACTGAAATACGAAGAGAACAACCCCTTAGTATTTGCAAAAGTCAAATGCAGAAAATCAATGAGCAGAAGTACACAACCTATTGCCTATGTACGATTTAAGACATACATGCACGGTCATGAGGGAGAGAGGGGAATTACTTGTATATGATCAGCTCCAAGAAGTCTTTGGTTACACTTGAGAGCCTCATGGAGGTATCGAAGAGCAACGTGGACATTCCCCAGACCTTCTTCCATCATTGCTACATTGATGTAAGTTGCAGCGGTATTTGGGTGAGAAGGGCCACATGTTAGATGCAAGAGATACAGTGCGCGGTTGACATACCTAAACATGATGGACAAATATAAGCCATACTCTTAAGTGCCTGATATGATAGCTTTTCACCGAAATTAGATTTGTCAAGTTAATTAATGATGGAGCTCAAATGTATATCAATATCATAATGGATTTCAATAGTGCAATGCTTCATTGTAGATAGACCGATTAAGTTGTAGATGCAACAGTTGGAAACAGAAAGATGAAGGCAGTTTCTGGACAAGTTTTTTGTTTCCTTTGGATGTGTTTCTAGGGGAAAGGAATAAGGATTATTTGAAACTAGTTATGTGATCCAGATTCACTAAGAAGCATAAGGAATAAAAAAAAAAAGGCTTTTTCACAATTTGCTCCAGTTATCACTTACATTCCCCAAAATTAGGAAACTCTTCAAGGTCTCGTGGAGCATGGCCTGCATGAATTAATTATTTTTTTTTCCCTAATTTGGACCAAAATTCAGATTTTCACGTTGTTTTCAAATTTTCCTGACCATATATCTCTCCCAAAGTATGTAGTGCACACTTTTCAACTTTTGACTCCATTCTAAAACTTCACAAATACTGCATTCAGTAATTATTCTCAAATTATGGAAATCAGAGTAAAACCATCAGGAAATGTAATAAATGCCAAATAGCTGAACAGATAGAAGACATCTCCGAGCGTAGACATACTTTAAGGCCAGCTCCGTGTGTTGGAGCCGATAGTAGAAGACAGCTAAGTCTCCATAGCTTTTCATCGTGTCAGGGTGATCGAGTCCAAGTTCTCTCTCATTGATATCTAAAGCTTTCTGCTGATAGATGGTAGCCTGCTCAAATAATAAATAAACAAAACAAAGGATGACATCAGGATAGATCTCATAAATCAATAAATCATCCCAAAATGGTAAAGACCTGTTATTAATGGTCAATACTGGTCATATTTCACATAAATGTAGGTAAAAAATTGAAACTTGATGCTTGACTTTTTCGTAGCCAAAATTTATATTTATTAGGTGCTATTTCATTTCAATGTCTTACATTACTAACATGCTTGCCTTACTAATAGAACTCGGTCTAGATATTCTACAAAGGGACACATACAAGTGACTTAGCCCCTGTTTGACAATCATTATCTTAAAAAAACAATGTTTTGAATAGTGATTTTTAGGAGAATGTGTAGTTAAAAAGTTGGGAAATGTTTTGGGTTTACGTGTAGAATATTTTATTGTGTGAATGTATGGTTGAAAATAAGTATCTAGAATAAAGAGTTTTCAAATAATGGTTGTCAAACAGGGCTTAATATAATTTGATTTAAGATAAAATATGCAGCAAACACTTAATTTTTAGCATTTTTCATCAGTATACACACAGGACAGATTGCACGATAGCAAGGCTTAATAGTTAATATAGCTACGTTTAGACGTAGGGTTTACACCCACTGGGAAATTTTGTAATTTTCACAAATAAATTTAACTTTGTAGTTTATCTTGGAATCTGACACTCTGAAATAAAAATGTTGCTCATAGGCGGAATCCAAGAGAACAAAGACAATATGCAAAACCCATCAGCAATAGCCAGCAATAGAAAAATGTCATAAACCTTCATTTACATAGAAAGTAAAATGATGTTGTCACCAATATTTCCTGCCAAGCAACTTTGTCAGACAAGGTAAATATCTTCGTGTTTTGGATGTTTAGATATAATGAGATACCAGGTAATTTGTCTTAATATATGGCCAATAAAATCAGTTTGTCAGTGTGTGAAGCATGGGATATCCAATATTACATCCTCATACCTGATTAAAGTCCCCAGTGTGGTATAGCACCACAGCCAACAGACTGTATGCCCCTGCTGTCATTCGATGATAAGGACCACAGACGGAAACGAGTCTTGAGAGTGCCTTCAAAATAAATTTGAATGTCCATCATACTTCTAAGTACTTAAATTATTACCTGCCAGTGGTAAGATGGGGCTATTTCAGGTGGGTGTTTGAGGGGGGAAGGGGGTTACCAAAGGTTACCTTAGTCCCATAATTTACCGCATCCTCCAATTTGCCCTTATCCAAGGAAGTTTTGGAGGATTCCAACAGAGTACGCCCATCAGCGGATGAGCAGGCAACGTGCTATATGCAAGATTAAATGCTGTCAGAATTACCCAAAATCCTCCTATAGTTCATCTACAATTTTTAAAACAAATCAGTAGCAGCATACCTTATAAGCAGGGATCATGCTAATTATATCTGATTTCTTGAAAGGAAAGGGGGACTCCATATCATAGTCCCTTGGCACAAGCTCAAGCCCAACCTAAAACAGGATGGTATCTTTGAATACACAGATCAAGTAAATAAAGCCAGCCTCTTAGAGAAGTCAAAACTTCTCGGGATGAAATAGCCTACCTTTTGGCAAAGACCACGAAGAATGGCAAACTTTCTAAGATCATGGCGAATTTCATCCTTCCATTGCCACCCAAATCTCTTTGAAAGGAAAGTTTCAATCCATTTCCATTTAAGTTCTTCGTCATTAATTATGTCTGCATCAGTGTGTCCAGTAGGTGGTGTCCCTAGCAACACATTCAAACATGAAGCAATTGATGCAGCCATGTTAGCAACATTATCTACTGCTGCTACAACAGCTTGAAGAATGTGCTTGCACGCTCTAACAACCATCTCATGGATACAGAGTGATTGCACATGAGGGAGCTTGTCCGCAAGTTCAACCTGAAATGGTGACGAAAATAAAGGGAGGAAATAAGCTTCAAATTCCCTTTACCACTCTTCTGTCTTCTCTCTCTATTATTGAAATTGATAGCTAAATGAGCATAGAAGCGATGAACAAAATTGTAACACGAAAGCAGCAGAAGTAATCTGGACACAGATTAAAAATATTATAAAATGAAGTAATTACCACGCGCCCCAAGGAAAACATTTGTAAACCCCTGGTATGCATGAAATCCGTCAGTGTCCTTCCATCAACCGGTGAAAGTTCAAGGGAGCCAAAATCAGCAACCTGTCAAAAGATTGGAAATTAAGCAACAAACGCTCCTCATGGATGTCTTAAAAATCAGGTCCTCACATTTCCTGAACCAGAAGGTGAGGGTAAAGAGTGTAGCTGAGTACAATGTACTAACCAATTTTGGGAGGGCGGTATCATCATAGTATTTATGTGCCATCTCAATCAACTCATCAGGTGACTGCTGACATGAATGGAACCACAGGAATTAGTTATCAAGACAGCTACAAGCCATGGAGCAAAAATAAAATTCATTTTTATAACCATTACAAAGGCAGAAAGCCAACCTTCAGGTGAAGACCAGTTTCTGATTCTTTAAGGCGCAAATATGCTGCTTCAGAAAGTAGCTTTTTCCACATGATTTCTATTTCCTCATCTTGTTTCTCTAGTTCCTTTTTATCTACGTCAGATCTGCTATTGGTAGCCACTTCCTTGCAGGGATCAGCCTTGGTGTTTCGGTCATTTGGCTTCTTCTTAAAATCCTTCAGCAGTCCACCATGCTTTCCAAGACCCTTTACAGCTGGCTCAACTTTTGCTTCTTCATTCTTTTTAGACTCGGTTTTGGCAGAAGCCTGATTTTGCAGATGTTGCACCCAGCATGCTCCAAGCTCCCATCTAATCGACTTGGTTGGTTTAGTTTCTTCTCCCTTCAGACTCAGCAAACTTTCACTTAGCACCTTCCTTACTGAAGGTCTAGCGGTATGTAATTCTTCCACATCTGTATTCAGTAATCTTTGAACTGGACCAGATGATTGGGGTTGTGTTGATTTGTGCAACAGCATTCTCAAGCTATAAGTTTCAGGTTGAAGAAAACAATGATTAATAAACAAAATATAGTACAAAAGCAAAAACATTGGAATACAAATTGGTACAATTCTTCAAGAATTTAGCATACATAAGGCATGGTTTCCTTTATCAGAAGTCAGAGGCATTTGATATGTGAAAATACTATTTTAAAGCATGTTGCACTGACCTATTTATATTCAATGAATTTGCACCTCCCTCTGGATGCTCCTCAATCTCAACATCCTGAGGAATGGGATTGCCCTCCCAATTGACCTCAGCTGCAACTTTCACAATAGCAGTATACCCAAAATGTCTAACCACCACAACACCTAAAGTAGAAGTATCCTGCAAGAGAGGAAGGTTAACTCATCATGCTGCATTAACCATTCCAAATGTTACGAGACTAACGTAAGAGAAAATGGCTAAGAATCAAAGAGTGAAAAGTTAATAGACGAACATGAACAGTTGCACTCTCATCTGCAGTTATGCCTTTAAGCAAATTTCTTTTTGTGAGCTCCTCGTGCGACATTCCAAGAACCAGACTCCCATCGCTTTTGCTATCCAACTTTGTGCTTGCATCTGGCACATCTTTTGCCACACTAATAAGTAGATCTCCAATTCTTTCCTCGTATAAATTTGAGGAGTCAGAATTATCTGTTAACCTTTGATCATTTTCCACGAGATGTTTTATTGCATTGACTGCTTTAAAGACTGAAACATCGACAAATAGACTGTGAAGTAGAAAAGCTTTTCGATCACGGATCTGCCTCTCTTCTGCCGTTTTACATGGCATTGCAGCCAGAATCGAGAATTCCTTTGCCCAGAGCCTGCGCTCATGCTTACCATCTCGTCCTTGTCCACCTCCATTTCCTCCCCAACTTTCATCTTCCACAGGAAGAGGAGGGAAGATAGATGGGTTCTCAGCAACAATCGGGGGGACTAGCCATGTGTTTGCTCGGAAACCATATGGAAGATTCCCAAACTGTAATGACAAAGATGTTGTCATCAGTGAAACTTGGAAATGCTATATAAGCGTGAGGGGTTAAGGTAAAATAAAATCGCTCACTTTATTATGCTCAGTGAAAGCTTTCATGAGAGCCTTGTATGCCTGAGAACAGAAATCAACTCCACGACTAAGATGAGACTTCAGATGAATGAGCGTTCAAGAATTCAAGAAGACAGATTCTAATAGCAAAATTTAGAGGGAACTTAATAGAAAAGATTAATACGGCATAATAATTATTGGCAAAAAGGAATTAGTAATAGATAGAATAAGCCTACACTTACAGAATCAAATATTCGACTTATCTGCCGCAAAAGGCCAACCATTGAGTGGCTCAAAAGAATACGCTTTCCAGAAGGGTAAAAGCCTTTCCGAGAAGCAACAATTGCTGTTGGCTTCCCACTACAAATTCGTACCTGCATGCAAATTTAAAAGGCAAAAAGCCATTCGAAACCATGTCAAAGGATACCAACATCACAAATGAGTTCTGAACGGCGAAAGAGAACAGAACTTTATTGTATAGGAGTTTAAGATGCTAACATCAATTTGAAAGAAATCATCGTCTGTTTTATCCTCGAGGAATGGTCGAGTTGACCTTCTAATGTCTGCAGAAGCATTGAAAATTAGCAACACAAACACAAACACATTGCTTTATGAATAACTTACATAAAAATTGCTCCAAGCACCAATCATGCATAGCTAATTTAAAATACAAAATGAAATTGTTACAAAAATAGAAGGAACTTGTTTCGCATTCATTTTTTTTGCTTCGTAAAATTAACGTGCTTCAAGATTTCAAGTGTTGCAACAAAATTTGACTGGCAAAATTCTCAAAGAAAATGAGGTACAATGATATTTATTTAAAATAAAAAAGGTTACTACTTTAAATTTTTTTTTTTTTTTTGAATAGCACTTTTACATTTATCTTACTCGAAAAATAAGTAACTTAATTATATCTAAATTTCACCAATTAAAAATTTATTTACATTAGAACTTACGTTTTTACTTGTTTATAAATTTACTAGGCAAAAAAGTGATTCAAATCAGTGGCAGATGAAGAAATTAAGTTAGAATATCTCAATTCTCCAAAAACAAATATATATTAGCTCATTTAAATTGTGCTTTGTAATTAGAAATTCCATGCACAATAAAAAACAAAATGAAAATAAAATATTAATATGCAAACTCACATTGCACGGGAGGAGTGAGGTGAGAGAACGAGAAGAAGTCGTAGAACTGCCCGAGCTTCGGTGGTGGGTACATCATCGCCGCCACGGCGTCGCCTTTTTCAGCCATGTCTCCTCCTTCGAAGGAGGCAGGAACATCCGACTTAGTGAGCTTCGCCTTGGGGGCCTCACCGGCCCTTCGGTCGGGACCTTTGGGCGTCGGAGAGGATTCTGAAGTTCCATTTTCTGAACCGGGTACAGATTCTAGTTGACCGGACTCTTTGACCCCGGTTCGACCGTTCGGTTTGGGAGAAGAAGATGAACAGCCGAATGACGTGGTGCAGGCGACTATGTCTAGGAGCCGCCTGATGTGTGCCACTGCTTGCCCTTCCGTGTACTCCTCTGCAGGGAATCAGACAAATATATTTATTTATCATTTGTTTAAATAATTTAATTTATAAATAAATAAAATTAGTGATAGACATGTGAATAATAATGATTTTTTTTTTTAGAATTTTTTTAAAAATGTGTAGTAAAAAAAATATTTTTTTAGATTTACGTTTAATATTATTTTATTAAAAAATATTACATTAAAAAGAAGATAAAGGAAAAATATATATTATTGAATTAATGAGGCCACACAGGAGCTCAAAAATATAAAATCCAATCAACATAAGACATTATTTACGGGACGCTTGAGCCCCATTTTTATTTTTGTATAAAATGCATTTTGAAATAATAGATTGATGAAAATTGTTTAGTTGAAAAATAAGGAAATATTTTTTGTTTAGATTTAATATTATTTTATTGAAAATATGTGATTGAAAAGAGAAAAAAAATATATTTTGAAAAAAAATGAGAATCAAACAAGGATTTAATGTCACATTTTATTCGTGTAAAATTATTATTTTACCATCGGGTTGAATGTACATTCATGTGAACTTTACTAAGAGCTTGTTTGAGAGAGTTATTTTCAAGTAAAAAGTATTATTATTATTATTATTATTTTAAAAACGACTGGTTAAAAAAATAGGAAAATTTATGGGTTCATAAAATGTGTGATTAAGAATGATTTTCAAAATAATACCTATCAGACAAGCTCTAAACTTGGTGAGATGGGGAACATCACATGTTTTGGACCTTTTGGTTGCACATGAGCAATTCAAAATAGAAAAATAAAAAATAAAAAAAGTCCCAAGTACTGAAATATTTTGACAGATTTTTTACCGATTGTGTCGTAGCAAAATGTGATTTGCCTATTTTGTTTTTATATTTTTTCATCTTTCAATGAATGCATGTCAAGTATTGTCTGTATGCAATTTCTATTAAATTTATACGTACTTATAGCATAATTGTTTGAAAGAATGTCACGAGTCGAGGGATGGAGAGATTTCCCAACCAAGGTCGAAAATATAGAAAAAATCAATCGTCGACAATCATAATGCAAATTAATCTTTTTATTACACATTTGTACAAGGTAATATATGGTGTTAGCTCTATTAAATTTATACGTACTTAGCCCCCATTTGTTTCTCATTTTTTATCCATAAAGATGAAAAATATGACCGTTATCCATCACATCAAGCCATCGATTTTGAATTTCTATCTTTTGTCTGAGGTCCAATAATAATTATATTTTTTATTTTCATTACAATAATGTGGCTCAATAGCATGATTGTTTGAAATAAGGATCACGGTTATGAGAAGTGATTAATACTTTCTGATCGTTAGATAAGAGGAATGTACCTTGGACGATGGTGAGATTGCAAGGCTTGAGTGAGAGAATCTCCACGGAATCTTTCAATCTTGGTCCTCGAACCTACCAATTGTTTGCACGAAAGGATAAAACAATTCATACGTTTAGTTACAACATAGACATTAACTATGCTATTAAGTTTTGACAACATGCTATTAAGTTAAGTAATATTATTTATCATAATAATAATAATAATAAATGGTCACATTTAGATGGTATTAAGACTTACGTGATATATCCCTGCATTTAATTGTGCATATAATCTAATGTCATTGTATTATCAGATAGGGACAAATAGAGTCATTATAGTATTAAGCACCCGTTTGGTATACGTTAAAATTTTCATTTTCATTCTTCTACTCATTTTCAATCACACATTTTTCGATAAAATAATATTTTTCATCACATCAATAACTTTTCCGTCTTTTTCAACCACATATTCTCCATCAATCTACTATTCCAGTATACATTCTTCCAAAATAATGTGGCTCAAACACAATCTAAATTAGACCTATAATAGTGTTTATAGACTTCATGTCATGTACAAAATTCCATGAAGTGGAATTTGTTTGCCTATTTAATGCATTTATTGAAGTGTTTAGCCATCCAATCGCAATTAATTTTTGGGCCCAACAACCTTAATTGTATCATGATTTAATTCATGAGATGGGTTATACCCACCTATGACATTTGACAAACAAGGACAACTCAATTAGGAAAGGAAAATGATTTTTTGTACTATATATATAGTGAAAAAATTATTTAATTGGTGATATTTTGATTCAATTAAATTTCGTTATATTATCTATTGATAAATTATTATATAAATTGTTATATACATATATCACGATCCATTAAAAAAAGTGGATAATTTGACCATACGATTTGCCTATTAGCCAGTGCAGATACACCGGAATTGTTTTCCTGTGCGGTCCTTTTATGGACAGCGCATTTGTCTCATAAAATTCGATAGTGACAACGGCTAAAAATCAAAGATGATGCCCAATTTATTCTATGACACGATTCATGTTTGGCCTAAAGTTACTCAACAGTCAACAATTTAAAAGTAAAACTGTTGACCAACATTTTATTTTATTTTAAACATGTGCATAAACTTCTTTTGTCCCTGTTAAGCCACAATTTTTTCAAAAAAAAAAAACTCATTCTTTTTTAAATTAATTTTTAAATATACATTTTATGGGACCCGTATTTTTATCAAAATTTAATACAAATATAATTTTTAACCCCCAAATCTAATAATTTGAAAATGTGTACTTTTGAAGTTGGAAATTCTCAAAATGATAGAAAATCCTTACATCAATATAGAGTTGGCAATGCGCCCCGCTCGGCCCTTGCCCACACGAGCTCGGCTCTTGCATTCACGAGCAGAGTTCGTGGCTCGTCGAGACGAGACGAGCTTATGCTCGTCCCCGGGAGCTCGCCCAAAATGGGTAATCTGCGAGCCGTCTCGGCTCGACTTCTTGTTTTTTTTTTTAAAACATACAATAGTAGATAAGCCTTTATGAAAAAAAAAATTAAAAAAAAATGATCAAGCCCACAAGTCGCTCATCAAAAACAAGCCGAGCAAGCTCGGCTCGCTCGTACTCGGGCTCGAGCGGTTCCTAGCTCGTCAAAACGAGCTGAGCCAACGAGTCGGCTCGACTCGTTTGTCACCTCTACATCAATATCACGAAAGCAAAGCAAATTAATTATTCCTCACAATTCATGGGAAATTCGAGCAATGAAACTTATTTACTTTCAGTATAAACCCTAAAGACGAAAAAGAATTTACCATTATTTATGTTCTTGAGAAACCCGAGTAAAATACTTACTTGGAGGTGGATTAAATTAAAACTCCAAGAAAATATGTCGTGTTTCATATATCAATAAATGCGGACAGAAATGAGGGAAAGAAAATCTCACGAGCAACTAAAGCAAAAAATCACATTAAAACGTGCAATGAATAGTTTAATCGGACCATTTCCGAATGACTTTCTTAGTCACCAAAAGCCATTCGATCAACAAAAATAACACGACTCTTACCATGATGAAATGGGGACGGTGCCCTAATTTGCAAGTATAAATTGTACGTAAAATCTTAGTAAATTACCTCGTGTGACAAAGAGTAATTGGTCAAATGGCAAGTCTCGACGTGGACCGCTAATAGTTTCTTCACATCTAAAATCTTGTCGGTTGATATTCCCTGCGGTGAGCAACAATTGTTAAAAAAAAAAAAAAAATTGGAAATACCATGAAGTTCAATTTGACTCAAATTGAGCTTAGGTACATAGATACATTTAAGGTTTGATAGTACGTACCTTAAGGGTAACTTGTGACTCCTCAGGAGTTTCTACCACTATTTCTATTACAGTAGGCAACACTGCAAAATTAAAACAATATGAGAAATAAATATAATTATAGGAAATAATATAAATTATTATTTTATTGATAAAAGGGATAAAATTGCCAAAAAAAAAAGAAGACAGAATTTGGAGAAAACTAGTACAAAAAGGATAAGATAGCAAAGTAGACCTTTCTCTTCCTTCTTCTTCTTCTCTCCTTTGGGTTTGTGAGGTTTAGTCTTTCCAGTTTTGGGAGCCATTTTCAGACAACCTTTGACAATACACAGTTGATTCTAGACAGAGAATTTGCTTACACTGAAAATTTGCTTTTTATTTATACCAGACTCAAGATATATGCAAATTCAGATAAAGTTTTATTGGTTCAGCTATTCGAAATGAAAACGAATAACAAGAAAAGCTAAAGATTGAAGAGAGTGAATGATAAAGATTGAAGAGAGTAATGAGTATTCATTCACGTGAAGCAGAAGTTAAAGTATGTAAAAATACTGTGAGACGGAAGCATAAATGGCGAAGAATTTGTCGAAGTGCTTAAAGGGAAGTGAAGCAAAAGAGGAATGGGGTCCAAGAGGAAAAAAGTTTTAGACAGAGAAAATAGATAGATGGAATTACAGTGTCTGTGTACGTGTATGTGTTTGTGTTTGTGAAGAGGGAGATAGAGCGAGAGTATATAGAAAACGAGAGCAAAGACTGTGAGAGATGGATAGGATAAGGTAACACACAACCCCCAGAGCTTCCATTAATTTGTACAAGAATGTAAGGCTGGCAATTTTGGACCTCTCATTTCTCTTCTTCTTCCTCAGCTGTTTATCCAAACCTCTCTCTCTCTCTCTCTATATATATATATATATATATATATATTTGTCTGTATCCATATATGTATATATCTGTCTCTCACTACTCATTTGTGGGTTTGTAAGCTAGAAACATCCGAGCAAGAAACTTCGTTTGTGGAAGAGAATAATAGATTTTTGCTTAATAATTAAACGCTTAAATTTCACCACGTATGCCTTTTTTGGCCGTCTAATTGTTATATTTTTATTTATTTTAGATTAGATAAAATGGCCATTTTTTTAATTTTTTTTTTTTCCTTTTCTGGTTTTGGTCTAGCAACAAGAAAGAAAGATAGTGAGTTCAGAAAACATATATGATTTAGTGCATGTTTGGCTAATCTTAAAAAAACTACTCATAAGTTTAAAAGTTAACCAAACATCTTAATTTGGAAATAAAGGTTAACTTTTGAGGTTAGCCAAACATCTTAATTATTTTATAACAATAACAACAACAACAACAAATAAATTGAGTCTCGAATTTCTAATATTCCAGTAATCTATGTAAGGCCATGAACTTCATCTAACTTTCATCAATTGGTTAATGTTTTTTACTCAAATATCGTTTTTCATTCGTGTTTGAGTCAAAGTCTAATCGATCCATACTAGTTCCGTTTCAATTAGGAGTGCTTGTATAGATGGAACTTATAAAGTATACAAAAAATTGTTTCGTGTTTGAATTTTGAAACTTTTTAAAATGAACTACTAATTGATTTTGACTTGAATGGATGAAATAATATTCGTTACGCTTCTCTTGTTTTATCTTCTTTCACCGTAATAAATCAATGGTCGAAATGAGATCACGTAAGAGTATTTAAATCAATGGTCGAAATGAGATCACGTAGAGTATATATTTTGTGAACCAAATCTAATTATCTCAATAGTAATGCCAAAGGACCTAAAAGAGAAGAGTTAGTGTTACAAGTGCAACATATAATCTTGAGACACGAATTGAAATGATTGGTACAATCTTAACTTATTAAGAAAAAAATCTTTTCTAGATGACAAATGCCATACTTAACTGAGTATAGAATCACAAGTTCAAAAGAAAAGAGTAATGCTACGTAACACTTTGATCAACGTGAAATTTGTCCAAATTTATGAGTCAAATTTATTTCCAAAATCTATTCACTTTAAATATACTTATAATTTAAATTGAAGAACATAACTTATTTTGCTTCCAATATCACTTATTTGCACAATAAAGGCACTGAAAATTGTTGCAATTCTTTTATTTTTCAACTTTCTCAAAGAAGGAAAATATCAGAAACAGGCAGAAAGGAACTACAAAAATGGCTGTTAATCGAAGCAAATCTTCAGTATGTTTTGAGATCACCCCAATTCTTGACCAGTCCCCACTATACCTGAACAATTAATTAAAAAAAACCAGTAAAATTAAGCAGAAACAAACAACAACTTCGACGAAAATAATTAAATTATAAAGTTATAAATTACCCGGCATCAATGAATCCCAATGCAAACACTCCAACTGCAGATTGAAGTAGAATCTTGTTGGTTGAAAATTTGAAAGGAAAAATTCTGGGTTTGTTTTGTTTTCTTGATTTCTCAGATAAAACTTTCTTCTTGGAACAACATTTAATAGTTTTTTTATGTTTCGTACTGGAAAATGTATTTGTGCAGACGAAACTTGTCTCTGCAATCAACATTATCTTATCATGAAACAACTTCAAAAAGAAAAAACCCTTTTATCTACTTTTTAATGGGTGGCTATCAGAAACCAAGGATAGTTTAGTCATTCACAAGCTCTTGGCAAAAATTTAGCCCATGTTTGTGTAAGTGTTATGCCCTAAATCCAATCAATTTGGATATAAACACTTTTAATATATATATAATCGATGCACATATATGGCAATATCTATTATTTAATTAAATTAATATTCTAATAAATTAAATAATAGAATCCGTAGATTCAAGTTTTGGTGATTTGTTAATCACAAAGAGTTGTGATTGTGAGATACAAATTACATATGATTGAATCTTAAATCGTCCGTGGTCGTA
>CAIGRL010291863.1:0-12678 GCA_903798325.1 Fraxinus xanthoxyloides
AATAATATTCATCAAACACACAATGAATAAGTAATTAAAGTGCTTCCTAGAAGGTATTTTGTTATCAAATTCAAATTAATCTTTATTTAATATAATATGTTGCACCAAACGTGCCTTTAAGGTACTGTGACTTGAGCTTTATGTTCCAAGAACAATCCATGAAATATATGGTTAATGTTAATTGTTTGATTTTGACTTAAATTAAAATTTGATTTTAATTCGTACCAAACATGACCATAGATTAAGGAGTATTAAATTCACTTCTGTACATACCAATTCCTTCAACCATGCAAGTCATGTGAGTAGGGATATTAAATGGGTCGACCTTGTAAGGTTTTGTAAATTACACCAATTCCTTCAACCATACAAGTCCTATAATAGAATATTAAAGGGCAATTTTCACTTGTTCCATGTTACTCTTACCCAAATAAACTGCTCAACCTTGTAAGAATTTATATTACATTTTGACGTGCCCTACCGACTTGACCTTTGGAGCAAATCCATCAAGAATGGTTCCTCATGTTATTGTCCAAGGAAGAGCCCCATCTTGAAATGGTGAGCTTGGACATGATAAGAGCTACTACGGGTTCATGTCCATGCAGGTACAACCACTGGTGAGATAATAGGTCCCCCAACTCGAGCCATATTGTCCAAGAACGAGAGTTTTAAGATTGAGTCAAGTAGCACCACAACAATAAGGTTACCACACGAGAACACTAAGCTCAACGGAGGCTTGTACTACTAAGAGCTATCCAACTTGGATTAGTACTTCATCATCTAGTTTATCAATGAAATTCTGTAAGACATTTTAAAATTTTTACAGCCTTTTAGGTTTACACTATTGATCGGACTTGTCAACACTCAACGTATATTATAAATAAATCAAGAAAATTTTAGAAGATTTATTCATTTATTATTTGGTTGAAACACGAAGTTTAGTTCTAAAAGCAACATTTACAAGGTTAGTTGTAAGGTAATAGTGGTGTCAAAATAACTAGGCCTCTTAAGCCTAAGGCGATCAATACCATTAAATTTCAAATCATAGTTTAATTGGTTCCATTTAACATTTGGTCCGCACCAAGTTGGATACTTCAACTTGACAACCCACTAGTTACGACAACTTAGCAATTTAATATATTTTTTTAACCATTATCCGTCCCACTTAAAAATATTTTATGTTTCACAAATAATAATTTTTAAACATATCAATCATAACATTCAACTTAACCTGTGGTCTTTGGGTCGATCTAATTTATAAAATTGAAAGTTGATTGGGGTTTCTTATATCAGTTGATATTGGACGCAAATCGAGCATTGTATGTAGTTTAGTTCTTGTAGATCTTCTTATTTAAATTGATAGTCCATTTACGTTACATTATATTTACCTTTATGTTTAACTGGCATCAAACCGATCTCAAATTTTTCCAAACCAAGTTGTGACACCTTCTCTTTCTTTTACATTTTTTAAAAGTTTTTTTAAGGTAATTTCTCTTCTGTTTTGTCCTTTCTCAACAAAAAATAAAAAATTCGTATTTGCACAAAACGACATCGTAAAGCGTCAATCTTGTGGACCAATCCCCCCCCTCTCTCTCTAAAATAAATACAAACAATTCAGATTTAAAAAATAAAAAATAAAATCCTCAAAGCCCAAACCAATGGGTAAGGTAGCAACGGCGACGAAGACGAAGAGGAAGGGCCGCCCTGCAAAACCCTTACTTACCCCTACAAAACCCGCTAATTATTCCTCTATCCCCACCATCAACCGCCGATCCACTCGCCGGAACCCTAATTTCAATAATTCCAATTCTCCCCAGCCGGAATTCGATGACGACGACGACGAGAGGCAGGAGAAGAAGGTGAAGCTCGTAGTTCGCTTGCCTCAATCGGGTTATGATGTTAATCAAAAGCAGAACCAGAGCCGGCATTCTCGAGATTCGGAATCGAGTTCGGGCGAGGATGGTGAGGATTCGGATGCCGAGGATGGAGAGGATCAGGAGGAGTGTGTTAAGAAACGCAAGATCAATGCCGTTGATTACAGATCCAGCGAAGATGTATCCAATTCCAATCAGGTTTGGAATTTATATAATTTTTGTGAAAAAAAATTAAGGTTTAAGTAAGGTACTCAAGTTTTGGTACGGATTTTGAAAATTTGCATTGAAATGATTTTACTATTTTGGGAAAATTTGAGGTGGGCCATTTTATTTTGGAAAAAAAAAATTTGAGGTTTTTTCCTACCTTTTTCGAGTATGCGAATTGGAGGGGGAGTTTGAGATTTCGCGCGTGAAAATTAACGTTTACTTATTTATTTTTTAGGTTTTTTGGGTGCTCTGACTTCCAAGATCTGAAGTGGGAGCCTGTATTTTGACTCAGTCAAATTTGTTTCAGTGTTTATTAAACTATAAATAATATATCTCTGTATTTTTTTACCTAAATTCTTCTGCTTTTTCGAGTTTCTATACATAGATACATGTAAATTCATGCATACCTTTCTTTCTATATTTTGTTATATCATTCATTGTTTTTGTATTTAATATCCTTTATTTATGTGGACTACCTATGGGATTTAATATATCAGTTTTACGATTATAAAGCATTCGTTTCTCGAAAATTGCTGAGATTTGTATTTACTTTGATTTGATCATTATTCTTTAACTGATAGTTATATAATTCTTTGCTGTACTTGTTTAGTTAACTGCTTGTTGGCCGACCCTTTTTACTGTAACTTTTATTGTCAATGATTCTCTGTAATTTGATTACTTTAGTTGCATTAGTATCGTGCTCTTACGAATGGGTTCTCTATCAATATTTGCAGGAGAAAAAAGTTCTGAAAACGACGGATACGGAACATGGTTCTTACCAAAACTCTTCTCGATTATCGGGAAAATTTATTTAGTTGGAAATTCAAGTAAATTTCGCTATTGTGTTCTAATCTAATTGTGGCTATTTTATTTTATTTGTGGACAGGGTCACCATTGGGGTTTGGTCCCACAGTACCTGTGCCAGACAAAAAGTTGGTGGTGTTCATTCTTGACAGACTTCAAAAGTATGTTTTTCCTTTTTAGCTTTCTAGAAATCGATGTTTCTTTAGCACTGTTCAAGTTTAATATTCTGACGGCTTATCATTAATGGTTTCTTGAAATATAAATGCAGGAAGGACACTCATGGGGTTTTCTCTGAACCAGTGGATCCTGATGATGTACTTTTATGGAAATGACATTTTCATTGCTAAAAGAATAGTTATTATTATTTAATTAGTTGATTTACAGCTAATTGTTTCTTTGCAGCTACCTGATTATCATGAAATAATCGAGCACCCTATGGATTTTGGGACTGTGAGGAAAAAGCTTGATAATGGAGTGTATAAGAACTTGGAAGAATTGGAGGTTGGTATTGGATTATCTGAGCTTAGTTTTTGGATTTGTCATTTCGATTTATCTCTTTGCTTGAAATCTCTTTTGGTGATGAAGTTGATTACAGATTCTATCATGCAAATTATCTTGAGATGTGGGATTGTCTGCTTGTCTTCATGGGACATTAGATGCTTCTCTTCTGTCATATTGAAATTATTATGCTTGTTAAACTTTTGAGTTTGAGACCTTTTCATTGCTTCCCCCTTATGGGCATTTATATAGAATAGATAGTAGAATTAGCATAGCACTCTTTTCTTTAATTGATTAATCTACTTCTGCGTGAACTAAGTAGCCGTACTTCTGGGTTCCATTATAGTTTTACTGTGCTAATTTTATTGTGATTAACATTCCGTGATGCTGTGATCCACATTATTAATATTAGAGTCTTTCTTTTGTCCTACAAATTGATGGGAATCTCACTAATCTGTTTGGTTGAATAACAAAAAAACCGTAACGATTTTTCTTGGTTGAAGAAGATGGAGACTCTTATTCTTTTCTTTAATTAGTTGGGGTGAGTGGTTTCCTCTGATTATTTTCATTTTGTACTACAAATTGATGGGAATCTCACTAATCTGTTTGATTGAATAACATAAAAATCATAACGATTTTTCTTGGTTGAAGAAGATGGAGACTCTTATGCTTTTCTTTAATTAGTTGGGGTGAGTGGTTTACTCTGATTATTTTCATTGCTTTTGACTTGCACGAGGATGTGCCTGTAATAGCTGATAATGATAGCCTGTTTGATGACCTTTTTTTTTGTTCTATGTAATTAGTTCCTTAGCTACTTTTGTGAGGATAAAAAAGTTGGAAGGAAAAGTATTGTCCATTGTTACTGGCTACAATCTGTCATTTGTCCAGAAATTTCTTTGCTCATCAATCACCTCTTACCAATGTATCGAAATTAGAATAATATGTACACCAATAAAATAGAGGCCAAGAATATGAATGTGTTCATTAGGATAGATATCCACTGCATGCACTAGTGTTTCTTCATGGTGATGTGCATTTAGTGTACAATAAGCCTGCTGTTTACATTGTATTGATCTTAATTCAGTTTGTGATTAAGTTCTCCCTTTAGATTATTATAGTAGTTGTCTAAATAATGCACGCTTACACGAATAATCCTTCAATAATCCCTTACAATTAATTATCCTGGATGAAATTCAGATTGTTCAAGGCAAATTCCTTGTTTTTGTAGCATTTTGATCTCTATCGTACCCTTGGAGCTTCATTTGAAGCACTTGCCATTTATGAGTTCCTGTCTATTTTGTCAATCTTGAGGTCATGAAATATTGACGTAGAATAAATGCTGACTTGTGCTGCCGTTGTGTTTCCAGGCCGATGTGTTTTTGATATGTTCAAATGCAATGCAGTATAATGCTCCAGATACAATCTACTTTCGCCAGGTTTGTTAGAGTCATCTTATGCTCAATTTATTTTATGTCCTGCTTTCTATCTAATAATGCGATATATTAGGCACGGGCCATACGTGAGCTTGCAAAGAGAGACTTTGAAAATTTGAGACATGAAGGTGATGACGGTGAACCACAACCCAAGATTGTGCGGCGAGGGAGGCCCCCGAGTAAGAACCTGAAGAAGTCCGTTGAAACTTCCCCTGTA
Source organism: Fraxinus xanthoxyloides (assembly GCA_903798325.1). Taxonomy (NCBI): domain Eukaryota; kingdom Viridiplantae; phylum Streptophyta; class Magnoliopsida; order Lamiales; family Oleaceae; genus Fraxinus; species Fraxinus xanthoxyloides. The sequence continues at coordinate 5,031 of CAIGRL010291863.1, forward strand.
GATCATGTTGGTCCTGAAATTTCCTCAGGTGCAACTCTTGCTAGTGGAGAAGATAAAGGAACTGGGTCTAATTCTTACAATCTAAGAAAGGGGCCTATGTTTTATAGATTTCGTTCTACCGAACCATTTGTGTCATCCAACCGACCAAGACATGGTGAAAATTATTCTGAGTGGTTGGTTGACTGGAATGATGAATTTCCAGGTTCGTATTTGCAGAGCTTGTGCTAGTGACCTGAGCTCCACGTTTTCTGATTTTTCTTGTGGATTTGATCCTTTTATATTCTATTTTGCAGCATCCATTCTAAAGGCTGATATGAAATATGGGAAGAAGCATTTTACGGTCGACGAGAACAGACGTGACACCTACAGGCAGTTTCATCCCCAGTCTTCTGGCAATGAGCTATCTGTTTTCTCTAATTCTGTTGGAGATATGAAGCAGTTGATGCCGGTATGTATTTTGATAACCTGTCATCTAAGTTGCATGGATATGGACACGATCACACAAGCGGACGTGGACACAGTGACAAATGATTTTTCTAAAATGTGGGACATGTTGATTTTTTAAATACTTAAAATTAAAATTATATGTATAAATAACTTTATTTTGTAGTTTTTAATATAGGATACAATACATGCCAAGTCAAATATTTGCCCGAGGAGTGTTCCTGAATTATCTTTTGAGTGTCAAATTTAAAAAAAATATTATTAAAAATAGGACATGGCATGTGGCTGAATCGCTGATTGGATCCGTGTCATGTAGTTTTTGAGGAGTCTTGCTTTCTGACATGACATGATGCGTGTTGGACATGGACATGTCGCTGCATGATTGTCTGTGCACCATAGTCTGTCTTTTGGTGCTAAGGTTATTGCTTCCGTTTTGGTGTGCCCCAGGCGTTTCTGTTTCTCTAATGAACTCTTTGCCTTGATTGCTGAGGTGTTTGCAACTGAACTTACAGGTTGGTCTTCACTTTGAGCCACTCGCTTTTGCTTGCAGCCTGGCTAGGTTTGCTGCAAATCTCGGGCCTGTAGCCTGGAAAGTTGCTTCGAAGAAAATAGAGTCTGTGTTACCTGCCGGGGTAAAATTTGGTCCTGGTTGGGTGGGACAATATGAATCACCATCACAGCCATTGACTTTTTCAACTAAGAAGCAGAATTTATCAAATAACCCAACTGGTGATAGCCATTCAAGTAGACTGGTGATGTCAAATTCTGATTTAAACTCTTCAGTTGCATACATGCCTTCTGAAAAAATGGTTGGAGCTGTTAAGAAACTGGACGGCCAGAATATGGCATCTGCACCGGGTGAAGCTTCTTTGAGAACTCGGTTCCAGGGTCCGTGGAAATCTATTGATCAGGGTCACAGAAATGGTTTTAGTGGTATGTTTGGATATGATTTATCTGCAATGGGGACTTCAAGAGGAGCCATGCCTGGACCTTCTGGTGGGGACCCAGGACCCTCTCAAACGCTTGAAATGGCATCCAGAAACAACCCGTCAATGACTCAGCCATCAGTTTCAGATAATGTTATTCTTGAGGAAGACAAGTTGCCCAAAAATTGGAATACATTACAACCGGGATATTCATTGGCACAAGGTGAAGTCTTCAATTCTAATGCAGAACCCAGCGACAGAAACTCTGGCAAGTCGTCTTGGCAGGAGTTGTCAATGCAACAAAGACATACCCTTCCGATTCCACCTGACCTGAATGTAAGAGTTCAGGGAGGTTCGCCTAGTTCTAGCTTACAGATAGGTTCACCCCATCAACCAGATTTGGCTTTACAGCTCTGAGAATCAATTTTCATTGATGGCTGCAGCTCCTCCTTGGTATTGGCAGAATGGATTTGGGGGACGATTTAGGGCTGCAGGTCAATAGTGTAGGAGATAGCATGTATAGATGATGTATCTAATTTTTTAGTCGAAAGTCGAAACTAAAGAATTTTTACTATTAACATTTAAACTTCTGATTAATGAGACGAATTATTTATCTATTTATGATGTTAATAAGTTGTAAGAGTACTATCATCTTTTAAGAAGTTTTGCATGAGACGGTTTTTGTTAAGTATGAAAACGCCCAATCGAATTGAGATATCAAGGGCAAAGATGTAATCTTCCAAAAGATTTAAATTCAAACGACCTGAAGGCTGCAGCGGTACCAACCACACTATACGCAGAAGAGAGAGGACTATAGTTAACTTTTTGTTATTGCAGAAGAATTCCACGAAAGAGAGAAGGGTACAAGTAATTACCGTTAAAAGTGCCGCGAAAATAGGATTTTGTGTGAAAATGTAGAACTAAAAATAGTTATTTATTCAATGGTTTATTATGGCAAAAACCCACCTGAAATTCGGGGCTTCTGTTTATTGAGTTTCCATTTCTGAACACAATATTTTGTAGCTTTCTAAATTGTGCATAGATTGTTTGATTGTATTTTGTTATGAGTTTTCGTACAGATATTTGAATGTGGTGACTTTGTTCATCTGGGGTTGGGTTTCTGGCCTTGTCTGTTTCATTAGGGGAGGGAATATGTAATTGTTCTCTCTCCTAATTATTGTTATTTTCTTATTTTTATTTATTTCTGGAAATGCTGGCTCGAATTATTGCATAATGATGTAATTTCATTTGTAATGAGGTGATTTTGCTGGGGTCGTCTCTGTAAATTCTTGTATAATTCGAGGATTCAATTTTGTTGGGGAATATAATCTAAAGAGGCCAGGAAAAGGCTAAAAGGAGATGAGTTGCTTTTCTTGTATGACCCCTCGACGTAAGAATGCCAGGGATTACGATGAAGATATGACCCCGAAATCCATTGGTTCTTCAGGTTCATCTTTTTCTTCTCTCAGTCATTTATTTGTACAGAATTAGTTTTCGATTAATTGTTTTTCTACAATGTGCTTAATTTTTTTTTTTCTCATATATATTTATGTTTGTTTTGTTTAGATGAATTATTGCTAGGATTTGCAGTTGGTGTGAATGGAGAGGCAGATTTTAGTGAGAGTATGAGATGATAAATAGCTGAACAGTTTGATATATGATGAAATTGTAATGTGGGATCTTGAATCTTTGTTGAATCAATGTGTAGGGAGTGGGGGAAAGGGAAGTTCTGCCGGAGCAAGAGGCATAGATAACAATGGCCAAAAGAGCAATGTGGCTCGTAGCTTCACATTCAAGGAACTTGCGTTGGCGACCCAACATTTTAGAGAATCTAATTTGATCGGTGAAGGTGGTTTTGGAAGCGTTTACAAGGGCTGCCTAGATTCTGATATGGCAAGTTCTGTTTTACTAAACAGTTTGATTTTCTATTTCAAGACGATGAAACTTCCCTGTTTGATTTTTAGAAACATTAAAAGAATCATGGTGTTGTAGGAATTATCGAATCATATTTGAAGTTCAATGGTGGGGAGTTTGTAATTTAACCAACTCTTCAGCTAATGCTGGTCGTTTGATTTTCATGATAGGTTGTTGCTGTCAAACAACTTAATCTAGAAGGCCTTCAGGGGAATCAAGAATTTATCGTAGAAGTTTTAATGTTGAGTCTGCTGCACCATCCCAACCTTGTTAACTTGATCGGGTATTGTGCTCACGGAGACCAGAGACTTCTGGTGTACGAGTATATGCCACTGGGGAGCCTGGAGTATCATCTTTCGGTAATCCCTTATTACTTTATGCATCCCCTGTTGGAGTGTGAATTCTCATTTTTCTATTCCATATGCCATTGTTGGAAAAGTTCGGTTCACTCGGGAAAAACATTCCTACAAGAGAGGAAAAGCACAAATTGCGAATCAAGAAAGTTATCTAATGTAATTTTTATATAATTTTTTTTTTAATATGAGTCGTCTTTTAGTTATGAGCATTCTCACAATTTCAGATTTAGAGCCTGGTCAGAGGCTATTGATTTGGAGCACAAGGCTGAAGATTGCTGTAGATGCAGCTCATGGCCTTGAATATCTTCACTGCAAAGCAAATCCACCAGTCATTTATCGTGATCTGAAATCTTCGAACATATTGTTGGACAACGACTTCAATGCCAGGCTGTCAGATTTTGGACTCGCCAAGCTAGGACCCGTTGGTGAGAACACTCATGTATCGACACGAGTGATGGGAACTTATGGATACTGTGCCCCTGAATATGCCATGAGTGGCAAATTGACTCTAAAATCAGACATCTATAGCTTTGGAGTAGTTCTGTTGGAACTGATTACTGGCCGTAAGGCCATCGACTGCACCAAAAAGCCTGGAGAGCAGAATCTTATTGTGTGGGTGAGTTCATATACTTTAACAGAAAACTCCACATATGAGACATCGTTTTGGAGGGCTTACAAGAACTCATTCAATTCTTGATTCTAAGAGCCATAGTTTAAGCAGGATATCCCACTACACTTCTTTGTCCAACTACAAAGGTTCTAACATCACATGATTGAAACGTCTTCCTCTTGAAGCCTTACCATTTGAGATTTTAACTTTTCTTCCCAATAACAATGAAGTTAGGTTAATGAAACGCGCATTTTACCACTCCTGATGGCGGAGGAGAGGTAGCATTCACTGATCTTAGATAACTCAAATTGGATGACCACATAATTGATCGACGATGGGTTCTACAGAGTTTCTATCTTCACGTGTTATGGCTTTGATTCTGAACATGAATATTTTCTTTTTCTTGCAGTCTCGTCCTTTTCTTAAAGACCAGAAGAAGTTTGTCCAGATGGCAGACCCGCTATTAGAGGGGCGCTTCTCTGTCCGAAGTTTGCATCATGCAGTTGCAATTACTGCAATGTGTCTTCAGGAACAAGCAAGTTTCCGCCCTGCCATCACTGATATTGTTACAGCACTTGAATACCTAGCTTCCCAGACAGGTAGCTCTGATCATCATAAAGGTGGATCTTTAAATCAGACATCATCACCACCATTGAGAAGACGAGATCTTGAAAATGATTGTTTTGATGTTTTAACCTCAAGCTTCTAACATAGTTGTAACCATGAAGGAAGAAGGCAATGGAACAATCAATTTTTTTTCACCTCTTGAAGAAGTATGAGGTAAGCAAAACTCGTGCATATACAAATGCTTCCCGAATTTATTCAGTGTATGAGAAAAGATTCGAAGAGTTGCTAACTTGTTATTGATGCCAGTTCTTGCTAGCTCAGAAGTTACTCAGGAGCTTGTCATCTTTGTATCTTCGTGACTGTAAAAAAAATGTTAAAATAGTGATTATCGATTAGATGAAATCTGTTTCTCGTAATATCATACACGTATCTGTCCCTTATTTGCACCTCGAACGTAATACTGGCTCAAATATTTTGCAATTGAAGTATACTCGCATGTGCGTATGCCGCAGAGAGAGTGTTACAAACTACATATTGCTTGCACAGAATATTCGTTGTTGCCAATATTCTTGATAGTTTGTGAAGTGTGATTTGAGTTTTTTAGCACGAGGATGTTCAATTTATTCAGATTGCAGGACTCAGAACTGTAAGACGTGTGTGATTTTCTTGATTCTTGTTGGTGTTGACCTATAATTGATTATAACCAATTTTGATTATAATAAACAAGTTAATCTTGTTTACTAACAATTGAATTTAAAGCGATAATAGTTTTCAAAGCATCCAATGACAAATTGATCGATAATCGTCAAAAGATCTTAAAAGACAAATGTCAAAGAAAGACCGAGTTCGAAAGTTTAAGAGCCAATGAAAGATTAAGACGAGAGCCTAAGAGCCAAATTTCGAAGTAAGATCAAAGACTAATTTCTTAGTTTAAATGTAAATGTACTAATACTTTGATCTTAATAATGAATGATACAATCCCAAAAATCATTTTGTGCACTAAAAGTTATTTTGATTATTACTTGTCTACAATAATTAGATCAAAAGTAAAATTGATTATCAAAATGATGTTTTAATTTGTATCATATTTTTAAAATAACAATTATCTAGAAAACAAGTTAAAAACACTTTCCGAAAGAAGGGTTGGACATGGTCCGATTCGATTCGATTTTGAAGAGAACCGAGTTGAACCAAAATTTTCGGGTATTTAATAAATGGAACTGTCGGGTCCGAATATAATTATGGAACCGTTCGGGTTCGATTTCATTCAGTTCGGTTCGGTTCGATTCTATACCATAATTAATTTTTTTAACATTTATAGTAATATTACATAAATACAACTAATGACATGTTCATTCGTAACTTCGATTGGGCAGTTGGAGAGGGGAAGTTAGACTCGGCAGTCGGCGGCTTCAATTTGGGCATGTAGATATAGGTTTACTGATTCAATCTGTTTGTTACAGTTAGAACTGCATACAATTGGTCATAGGATATTCTAACTGTATGACGTCCGCTATTTTAACTGAATGTATGAAATTGGAAAGTGAAGGATAAAAACTTAAAAATACTTAGATTTTGGGCTAACAATAAAATTAATAATTAGGCTAGAAAAAAAAAATTGAATTTAGAAATTGGGTTGGCTGGGCTAGGTTAGTTAGGCATGGACTTGGCTTGAGAATTGGAGCATTAATCACTAAATTAATTAATTTGTTAATTCGTTTAAAAAAAATAAAATAATTTAATTAATTCAATAAAAAAATTATTTAGATTCGATTCTTATTCGGTTCTTCGGTTCTTGGTCTAGACTCGAGAATTGAACCAAATACATCGGTTCTCGATTCAAATACTCGTTCGGGTATTTAACTTATGAAGAATCACTCTGTTCGATTCAGTTCAGTTCGGTTCGAGAGTTTTGTCCAACCCTATCCAAAAGTCTACATTTTTCAAAAATTCAAATCGGATCAAACGGGGTCAAAAGTGGAAAAATCAGTCGAAAAGGTCCGAATGCTCGCCTAGTTGGTTGTCCGGATCCCCATAAAGTTTTGCAAAATCTCTTTATAAATTTGTGAAAGGTGGATGCGTCCGGTTCCTGCAATGGTCGGATTTTTTACCGTCAAATTTTATATGTATAATGGCTATTTTGGTTGTCCGGATCCAGAGGCGGACGTCCGGTTGGTTGTTCGATTCGACAGAGTATTATGTCTTTTGAGTTTTATAAGTACTCATACTCTTTCCACTCTTAAAAAGACTTTAAAAACCATTAAAGGAAGATACATTTTGAGAGAATTCTTTAAGCTTGCTTTTGCATTCATTTAATTTATTTTTTCATGTTAAAATACTTTGATTGATTCAAACTCTTTAATCATCATTTTTATCAAAGTTTTGTATCTCTCTCTTTGTACTTAACTTATTTCTATTATTCATAAAAAGAAAGATATATTTCAAAAAAGATCTTTAAACTTACATTGCATATATTTCTCATGCTTCTTCATATTGAAAATTTTGATTGATTGATTCAACTTATAAAACCATCATATTCGTCAAAATTTTCAATTCTCTCATAATACTTAATTTATTACAATAATTCATTAAAAGATAGCTATATTTTGAGAAGATTTTTGAATTTAAATTGCATTTATTTCTTCTTCATCTTCTCATTTAAATTTTTTGATTGATTGAATCAAAATTTTAATTATCAAATTCATCAAAATTTTTCATCTAACAATTGATCTATAAAACATTGCTATCTATTAAAGTGTTAGTCTTCTTCTATTATTGTTATCAACCTTAAATCTATAATTCATTAAGAAGATAAAATTATAACTTGTAAC
>CAIGRL010291875.1:0-12699 GCA_903798325.1 Fraxinus xanthoxyloides
ATCCGAAAAAGTCATATCAATGATCATGATTTTGACACGTTATAAATGTCAAACTTAATGTATAAAATGAATATATATGTAGCAACTTTGATTCAGTTTTATAATTAAAAAAAAAAAGACTCGTTAAGAGCTTTGATCAACTTAGTAATTTTAATTCGATAAATATGACAAAAATTTATACATAGATGATTTCTTGAATTTATTGAAAATAGTGTTTTTCATCCAAACATTAAATGCAAATTTTGATCAAACAAAACTAATATAATATTCGATAAAAGGTCGTAGCTCTGCTTTCTTGCAAGTTCTGAAAGATATTAACGAGAAATAAGAAAATGAAAATAAAAAACACTCTAACGGCTACTTTAGCAAGGAAAAAAACAGAGTAAACGGCTAGCGGAAAAAGAAGAAGAAATAAATATATAATGTAGGGTCCATTCTTCAACGGTACCATTAAATTAAAGTTCCGGTGAAGTAAGCCAAAGCTCCCGTATAATTACGCTCCTCAATCATCGCCGTTAATCACACGTGTATTTGCCCGGTTGGTGTTTTTTCTCGTCGGTTCCACGCGCATTCCCAGCTGTAAGAATTCCACCCAGTCGAAAGAGACACCGTAATCACAACATATAAGAAAAGTAAAATGCTCTTGTGATTCGCTTCATGATTACAACTTTACTTAGCGTAGGTGTTACTATATATTATTGAGGTAAATAAATTCAAGCAAAAAAAGTCTCCGTTTGATTAATTTGTAATAATTTTGCTAGCTTCCGACCTCAAGTGCGATGGTGAACATACCAATTACGAATGGACAAAATGATCAAATCAAATCAGATCAAACCAGAACCAAAACAAATCGAACGGTTCGGTTCGTTCAATTTTACAAAATAAATAAATTATTGGTACTTGTTCTTAAAACTGAGAATCATTTGATTCTAAGTTCAGTTCTAGTTCTAGAACTGAGAATCACAATTTACATAAAGAATTCAATTGAAAATGAAGACAAAAAGATCATGTACATTCGATTTCTCATTTCTCAACGTGGAGACTGGAGACTCTAATTCATTTGGAGACCCAAACCCTAATTCATTTCCCATTTTCAATTTATAAACTCACTCTCGAATGGAGATGAACAACTATCACATGCCATCTATCGTTTTCCAAGAACATAATCATTGCCCAACTAAAAAGGCTTTCCTTGATGATGTCATCACCTCCGAAACACTTTTGACTGGACAAGTGTCACTTAAGACGTCAACACTTTTTTACATACCAATCAAAAGATAAAAATGATCACCTACGTTGCAAGTAATCATGATCTAGATAACAACTACGTTTTAGGTAAAATGATTGCTCCTATCGAACTCAACCGCCATTCGATGCGATGGCACACTATCAATGCTAGCATTGTAGCTCTATATGACAAATGACAACAAACTCTTAATTAAAGACTCATAAATGAGGGCATCAATCCCCTCAGGCCGAACAAAGTCATTTTATGTAACACACTTCGAAAAAGCATTTCAACGAGAATGTCCCCTTTTCTTTTACAATTTAATTAATATAATAAGTTCATCTAAAATTTTAAGACATCAACAAATATTTTCCCAAATGGAGGATAAATCAGTTGATAACATTCGAAACAAACAAAGGATTCTTAAATCTTACAGCAGGGCGTAACGCCGTCGTCACGGTAATGTGGCCAGCTCAAACGATTCACATGCAAAAATGGGCCCAATCCAGTCCACATTACACTGTCCTCTTTTGTTCATTTTATGCTTGGGCCCACTCAAATGTTGAACCTTCTTTACTCTTTTATATTATATTCCTAATACTAAAAACTTGACTCTATTTATGCAGCTGCTCGTCCTTTCACTCTTTCCAACAAAAATTGTTCTCTAATTTTCTGCAATTTCCTCTCTCTTGAGTAGCCATGGAGTTCAAGGTGGGATTTATATTTGCATTGATCTGCATTGTTGTGGCTGGTGTTGGAGGCCAGTCTCCGGCATCCGCACCTGCAAAAGCTCCGGCAGCGGCTAAGGTTTCTACCCCGCCTGCTGCTGCGCCTACAAAGCATAAATCTTCAGCTCCAGTGGCGGCTCCTAGTTCAACTCCTCCGGCTTCAGCTCCTGTAAGTTCTCCACCGACAGTTTCTACTCCAGCTCCTGTAAGTTCTCCACCGACAGCCTCCACCCCGGCTCCTGTAAGTTCCCCACCGACTGTTTCCACACCGGCTCCAGTGAGCTCGCCTCCTGCTCCAGAGCCAGTCAGCTCACCACCGTCTGCTGCTCCAGTCCAGTCTCCACCATCTCCCGCTCCCGAGGGGGCAACACCACCAGCACCAGCTTCTGCGCCCCCGAGTGAGACCCCTGCTAAGGCTCCGGCTCACAGCAAGAAGAAGAGCAAGAAGCACACTTCACCTTCACCTGCTCCGGCACCGGAGCTGATGAGCCCACCCGCACCTCCAACCGAAGCTCCGGGACCTAGCGCCGATTCCACCTCCCCAACTCCTACTCCACTTGACGATGAGGTACAAATCTAAATTCTAATTCCTCATTAAGTTTTGGCTGTCTTTAGTGCTGAATCGGTAATGTGCATCCGGATCTGGTAATACGTTCCATTATTTTCTCATTTTCATTGGAGTATTACCTTGATCCATTAGACTCTTGCTAAAAACAGAGATTCGAAGAAGACGATGCCTATCGAAAATTCCGTAAGGATTTCCTAGATCTGTAAAATGAGCAGGATCATAGTGTTTCGTGCCACGCCATTGATATTAATATATTAAGCTTGTAGTTACATAGCTAATCAAAAAATGCCAGTGCGCATTGGCGGTGATCTCTGTTAATGTGCGCGCTGGCGGTACACCATAGCATTGTGGCGTGAACAAATGTGTGGCGAAAGAAGCAAACTTACTTAACACTGTCTTCCGGCGCACGTTAGCATATATTGATCTGAATTATTTCCTCCATTGGTAGAAAAACTTGAATCGTACTGTTTACAACAACAAACAGGGCGGATCTGTGAATACATTAACAAATTCCCTCTGCACGAAAGTGCATTTTTTTTTTTTTTTCTCTGGGTGCCGCAACTGCCGTTTGCTTTTACTTATTTTTTACAAGTAAAATTAATTAAGCACATAAGAGTTGAGATTATGATAACATTATTAGTTATACTCAAGAGTTGCATATATTAATTAATTTCCCATTTTGGTGCAGAGTGGAGCAGAGAAATTGATGATGTTGCAGGGAAGTTTGGTGTTGGGAGGGGCCGTGTTTGGCTGGCTCCTCTTCTAGAAGACACGATTATTTTGCAAATCTTTCGCCCCCCAAACCCGACTTCATTTAATCGGATATTAAACATATTTATAGCTTGTCTATTTATATGTTTATGATTCGGATCCGAATGGGGGATTTAGCCACATTGGCTCTCTTTGTATTGTATTCTTTGATATACAGTTGCACTTTTTGTATTGACTGTTTTCTACAATTATTGTACCTCTTCTATTATTGTATTATTATTTGATTATTCTTACCTAGTTCTTGTTTGGTACAGTTAAAATTTTTATTTTTATTTTTTTATTTATTTTTCACCCTACATTTTTCAATAAAATAATATTTTTCATTACATCGATGATTTTTCCTTATTTTTTTAATCACGCATTCTCTATCAATCTACTATTTCAAAATATATTATTCCAAAATAATGTGTCTTATACATATCCTCCGTGTTTTGCTACTTCAATGCACTTTATAGAGATTTTGTGAAAATAAATTTTGTAAAAAAATGATTTTTTTATTTCAAAAATGTGATTGAAAAAGTAAAAAAAAAGTGTTGATGTTATATGCAAAATTATTTTATTGAAAGGATGTTCGATAAAAATGAGGAACCAAATAAGGAATATAATAATCGAAGCAAGTAATTAATTAAGACAGAAAAAATTATTTCAAATGTTTTTTTTTATCCTCGTTTCGTCGACTATTTTTGTCATCTTATCACATTCTTCTATTCGGTTAAAGAGGGAGGGGACGAGTTCGGGATTGGGTTGGGTTGGGTTGGATTGGGCAGGGCGGGTGGTGGATCTCCGATCCCATTTATCGTCCCATTTATTTATTAATTTTTTACTTTTGTTTTTTATATCTTTAATTAATAATTTTTTTTTTTCAATTTGTTAATAATAACTTATATTCTCTTTAAAAATGATAATAAATATTTTCTTTTTGTTTTATAAAAAATCTAAAATTAAAATTAACTTCAAATTGGGAGGTGACTATGTTTCCCTTACCCACTTCGAAGTAATGATCATCGCCCCATTTACCCGAGGAAGATACTACTTATACCAAATGTTTTACATAAAGTTTTGCATAGTCAACACGTGACGACCCCCTATTAATTGGTTTCTTGGTCCAACAATTTTTCAATATGTTTGATACAAAAATTAACTATTTATTATTTCTTAATTTGCGCAAATTGTAACTACGTATACAAATGCTATATATTTTTCATATAATTTCGTCACGGTCACACTTGAATGTGAATCTATCTATAGACAAAATTTCATGGCTAAAATTTGAAGCATGAACATCAGCTAGTTAGTTAAAAAATCAGACCATACAAAGATGTTGTCTTATCTACAAGAGACATTCCATTTATAAAGAGTAGCTTATGCAAAATAGCGAATATATTTAAGGCTAATTATATTGCCACAGCACTATTTATTTGATTCACCACATTTTTAGGTATTTTATTATTTACTAATATAATCGTAAGTAATATTACATAAATAACCATACATTTAAATCCGTTTTTTAAATGAAACATTCTTTAATTGTTCCACCACAACCATTATTGATTTTGCTGATTTTTTATAGGGCTTGAATTTTGAACATAATTTAGATTATTTGAAGTGAAGTTTATGTTGTGAAGGAGCCATCGATAATCCAGGCACATGAAATTTTTCAATATTATAAATCTCCATGAAAAGAATTTTTATTTATTTATATACAACCGTCTCAAAAACCTCCTATACTACAAATCAAAATTCTTCATGGGATAATCTTCACTGCAAATATGTGATGTTGGGGAAAAGTTGGATCTTACATTGCAATACAAACTGTAGCCTGTGTTCTCCACTACAAATCTGTTAAAAGGAAGAACAATTGCCAAAAGCATTTGAGGCACACTCATACACCTATGACGGAAAAACAAAGCGGCCTTTTGTGATTTCTCACTTCAATGAACAAGGTTCATAGTACCATGACAGAGGAGTTTTAGTTGCTAGTGTGGCTAAGTGACAGAATTAAGGGTAATATTGGAGAAGAAGATGAATGTGGTGTACATATATTTTCTTTTGTTTCTTTCTTTTACTGGGGATATATTTGCAAAATAAATGTCGTGTACTTAGCAAAAAAGAAAAAAATTAATTGGTGTGCATTTATAATGTGGTGAACAAAACAAAAACAGTAGTGGTAATATAATTACCCTATATTTAAATTTTAGAAAGTAATTTTTTTTTAATACAATCAATCACTGCTGTCTATCTTGGCTCATTATTTTGTTTTTCAATGAACATTTATTGTTTTCTTATCATATTTTATTTAATATATTTTTCAAAAAAATGTTAACGACCAATCAATTTAAGTATGATTTGATAATTTCAAAATAAAGTATTCAAATATGTAACTTATTAAATGCAATCATTATAAAATAAAAATAAAGAGTATATTTGACTCTTTATTTTAAAAGAAGTTAATAACCCTAAAAGTTTTAATCCTGACACGCTAGCAGTGAGTGATATTAGAAACACCGTATCTGTTAAATTGCGACAATGTGTAGCACTTGTTCTTGAAACCATTTGTACTAGCACGAGTAGTGTCCAATTGATCATCAATTCATGAGTAATGATATTTATAATCATGATGATGAATTATTGATAATGCGACACCCATTGTGGTATTATTTATCATATCTCTCTCTCTCTCACACATAAAAATTGAACAGTTCAATCTCATTATTTCGCGTAAACTGTTATATCATCGATATTTCATCATTATAATAATAAATAACATTATTTTAATTATAAGATGTGAGGTTCACTATCACCTAAATTGGAGCTTAGCACGAGTCATACTATGTACTCTTTTGAGGAACCTTCTCGTTAGTTTACTACCTAATATACATCTGTACCCATGCCCACTTGCCTCAATTGCCAACACGATTTCCCTTCTAAACAACCGTAAACAGGCTGTAAACAGCATAAATAACAACATGTTGAGTCAAAAGTAATAATAGAATTAGGTTTTGTTCAAAGGAGGTGATTATTAAATACATGCGTGTCTTGTAGCAAGACATGACAAACAACTTGCAGGGTTATTAAAATTCAAAAGCTTGGATAGTGAAACTTCATGTGACCTTCTTTACGACAAAGACCTCAATAGATTGTGTCCTGAAGAGTCAACAAGAGCAAGAGGGTCTCCATTTCTCACACTTGCAGACTATGGGCTGTAAACATTTTAAAATTCTAATGGATTCCCTAGATACACCTGCTCCGTACAGTTTTTAGGATCATTAAGGGTGAAATTACCTGGTTAATAAGTATATTTTGAATCCCAGATTGCCACTATAAATACTGCAATGCAGTCTCATTAGGCCATCACTTTCAGCTCACAAGTCAAAAAGCATATATTCTATTTGTTGTTAGCTTGTTGAAAATGAAGCTTTTTTTCTTCACTTTGTTTCTTCTTTCCTTGATTCTCAGCTCTTCTTTTACTACACTGACTGCAGCTACACCACCTCCAACCAAACCTGCCCCGACACCAATCCCAGGTAATTTTTTTTTTTTTTAATTTGTGGGTATTATTGCTCTTGTAAGAAGGGATAAAGCGTTAATTTCATCAAACTGCATATGACAGAATTTATTGTTGATTAATAATGATGCCTTTGTGATGGAAATGACAGGTTCTTGTGACGCACTGTGCAAGGCAAGGTGTGCAAAAGCAGGCATACAGAAGCGTTGCTTGAACTTCTGCGGCATATGCTGCAGCAAGTGCAACTGTGTTCCTTCAGGAACATATGGTAACAAGTCAGAGTGCCCCTGTTACAGAGACATGCTCAACTCCAAGGGCAAACCCAAGTGCCCTTAAAACCTCCTTAATTGTTGTTTCCATTAGAAAACATTCTATTATATGCATTTTGAATGATGTTTAAATATTCGTCTTGAGCACACATTGTACTGAAATAATTTGATTAGTTTTCAACTACTTCTCATGGAGTAACGGCTTCGTATTTTTTAGCTCTTCTGTGAAATTTCTCAGCCCACCAATTTATCAAATGTCTGTCTCTCACATAGGCTTATAAGTGGAACAAGAATAGAGTGATGTTAGGTGTACAAAAAATGGTTCACAGAATTTTTACATACTTCCAATTGGCAATTTGTCATGCTTCCTTAGTCAAAAGCGAGCACAAAAAAAATAAAAAAAGGCTCACCATACAGGTGCTGCCAACACAGCACCTGTAAGGTGCCTGTGAATCAATTCCCTTGCACAAGGGGAATTGTTCGTGCATTTAACATGGAATGAGGGACAAAATAAGCCAAAAGCATTTTGATTAACTTTGGGTTTTACCATTACATTTCTGGCCAAGGGTCACTACTGTTGGCTTATAGTATTGGCCCCTTGAACATGAAGAAGTTTAATGATACACACATGGCTTTAAAGCTTCTACAGGAAGAATAAATACCATTATCAGGAATAAAGCTCGACCATCCTCCTCCTGTCTTCTGCGTGAGGACTTGAATATGTGGTACAGAAATGACTAGCCATATCAAACACCCAAAGGAATGCTCAAAAGGCTTATATTTATGCATTGTGAAGCATTCATTTGAAGCGGAACACAAAGATTAGTGGACTATTGGACTATTGCACATTTGAGAGGAGTGTTAGAAGTGTGATCGGTCAATTTCCTGTAGTTGTCAACCTATTGGTTTTTCCAAGCCACTTGGAAAAGGTGATGCCCCGTGCTACAAGGTACACAATGAAACAGACGTATGCAGCAGTGAAGATGAATACCACAGATAAAAAAATAACTCCACTCCCTTCAGAAGAGAAAAAATCCACCAAAAGGTACCCGTTGATCACTATCACCAAAGCAGCCACAAGCCATGATATTATCTACACAGAAATGTGTTAAAAATCATATGGTGCTTGTCCCACCAAGAGTTTGGAATAAACAAGACAAGGCAATAAAACAAGCACACTTGAAACATGATAACCAATTTCCTTCACTCTTAAGATCATGTAAATTTCAGAATTGATACGAAAAGTAGAATTTAGGTATGACTTGCGAGGGAAGTCAATCATCATCTTCCACATTTATATAAATAACCACTGACTAAAATGAAAGTAAAATCAAATGCCAATTTAAATGCAGGATATAATTTTCTTCATCGATTTCACACACTTCAAATGAAACATGACACAAACATCATGAATTTTGAATGGATATGCCCCACCTACAATGTAAAAGTTAAAATGGTAAAATTATCTACTTGTTAGCTAACTAGAAAACATAATAAACCAAGCGAATGCTCTTTCTCATGCATAAAAACGTATCAACCAAAATATTGGTCAGTTAAGGGCCAAAGCCGCCAAACTCATTTATCCTGTTCTCGAGAAGTTGTTAAATTTATCGAGACTTTCTCCTACGTCCGGTGTAAGCACATATACACCTCTAAGTTTAAGCAGAAAAGTGCACAAGGTTTAAATTTATCTCAACTTTCTTTCCCTCTTGAAAAAACAAATCTTCTCCAACTATCATTTTCCAGTCTTTCCTTTGTGGAAAGAGTTATGCTTTATCCTTCAAGGAAACAAACTCTTCAAAGGATGCATGAATTCATATTAATTAAATGAAAATCTCAAACAGCTTGAAACACCATCAATTTTTAACTTGGACATTCATCCATGGAAGACGCCCTGCAATCCACCCTTATTCAAACCCCTAAGAATGCAATCAAAATTGATCGAGTGACGGATGCCAGCATGATATAATAAGTTTGGTAATGTAAGATAATACAGAAATGAAAAAATGAATGCACAGATATAATAATGATATCAAATTTTATGAAGAAGAAAAAAACCTTGAGAGCGGTGCCAATTTTGAAAATGCCCATGACATCCTCCTTGGCCACCAAGCAAAGGAGCGGAATAAGTGCAAATGGGATCTGAATTGACTGAAGTATATTAAGCCATTCATTTAGAACATCTAACGAGTCCTCAGATGTATCAAAAACAAGGGCAACTATTAGAGTTGGGATGATAGCACAGCTTCTTGTTATCAGTGCTCTCATCCACTTTTTCAAACGCAGGTTTAGAAATCCTCCCATTATAAATTGCCCTGCATAGGTGCCAGTTATAGTGCTACTCTGTCCGGCAGCTAGTAATCCAATAGCCCAGATGTATAAGATTGGGAACAATCCTCCACCATACTTTTCTTGAAGATACTGCCCTGCATTTCCAAGGCCAATGTTATTGGCTTGTTCTGAACCATAAAATGCCTTCGCAAATACTGTTGTCACAAACAGATTTATAATGAAAGAGATTGTGAGAGCAGCGCCAGACTCTATCGAGTAATATGTGAGAGCTTCTCGAACTCTGCCTATCTTGCGGTTGTCAACTTCTCGAGATTGTACGAGAGCAGAGTGCAGAAATACGTTGTGAGGCATTATAATGCATCCCACAACTCCTACTGCTTGCTTTATTGTCTTCGAGCTGAGTTTTGGGACCACGACACCTACAATATCAGTTAACATATGTTGTATTTGAGAGCTTATGGTTTAGTATTAAGTACATTGAATTTTGTATCAAAAATAGCATTCTCTAACCAATTAAAAGTTTGGCCCCATTGGGTTTTGTTTCACCAAACAACCACGCAAATGAGAGTGCCATAATTGCTATAAGGACAGCAAAAAGGGCTTCTAATTTCCGCACACCATAGCTCTCCAGAAACAGAAAGATGAAGCTGCACAAGACGAAAATGGGAACTCAAAATTTAGATACTGAATGTAATTCTGGATTAGCCTTCATAAGATTCCTGAAATAATTGGAAAGGAGAAAAGAAACTGGGTATAAAAAATTCCTACTCTATAAGGGAAAAGGTGGGTGTGTTTGATTGGAAAATTTTCCACATACAATGGTCTTTTTCCACACAAATTCCAACTTTTGGAGTGTCTGATTGCCTTTTTTTTTCCATGGAAAATATTTTCCAATCTTTAAAAATATGACTAGTTTTCCTTTTTCATTTTACCCTTTTTTTTTTTTCCTGACGAAAACGCTTTCTTTTGGGGAGGTAGGTTTTGTTCCTCAAAACAAGGAAAACATGTTTTCCTTTTCTAGGAGATATTCACCATCTCAATCAAACACACCTAAGTTCAATCCTATTAACTTCAACCTTCCAAGCATTAAGGAAATAAGCTAGTAAAATGAGCAAGTCTAAACTCAAACAAAAAATTGAAACTTGGTTTACTCCAATTCCGACACAATCCATGCACTTAACACTCCAAGATTTATTTTTTATATTGCACAAAAGAAATAAGTTAAATAAAACAAGAATAAGTAAAGAAAAAATGTGTTCAAGATTTTAATTATACCAGTCAAGAGCAGTGATGATGACACCAGCCCACAGAGGCAATAACCCATGGCTCAAAATCTTGATAGCTATTGCACTACCAATCACCTCCTGAATATCAGCCCCAATCAGGGCCAGCTCTGCCATCACCCAAAGTAGTAGCCTGGCCCAATTAGGATACTCCTCTCTGCACCACTCGGCAAGGTGCCGTCCAGTAGCCACGCCAAGCCGGGCAGACAGCAGCTGGACCAAGAGGCCAATGACTGTGGCCCACAGTAGCAGCCAAAGCAAAGAGTAGCCTGCAATTGCGCCCGACTGGAGATCCCCCTCCAGATTGCCCGGATCCAGGAAAGCTATACTCATCAAGAACCCGGGCCCGGTGAACAGCCAAAGCTTCCGCCACGAAAACGGCGGCGCTTTGGTGGAATAGTCGTCTGCTCCGTTTCCTTCGTCGACTCCAATTATGTGGACTTTCTCGGTGTAATCATATGCCCTCTCTTCTTCATCTCCCTCGTACAAATCAACTGATCGTTCATCGAGTAACCGCTGGTGCTGTTCTTCCTCTTGTAGAGCCATTTTCCTCTTTCTTTTTCCCTTAATGGAGAAGGAAAAATCAAGAACTGAAGAAGGAAAATAGTGGAATAGGGTGACGTGGGAAAGAAAATACGGTGGTTGCCCTATGGGGCGTTATCGTTAAAGACCACGAACAGAGCAAACTGCCGTTCCCCATGTCTTTGTCATTATTTATTATGTGAATTTGTTTTCTTTTTTTTTTCTTTTTTCTTTTTTTTACAACTTTTGGTATGTAATCAAGGATTTTTCATTTTTGCAGAATTTAAATGCCACCTCACCAATTGTAATCCCTATCATCGGTGATAAACTAAATTAAATGTAAAACTGAGTGTTTCATTTAGCGTACATATTAAAATTTTCATTATCATTCTTCTACTCATTTTAAACCACATATTTTTCAATAAAATAATATTTTCTATCACATCAATAATTTTTCTTCTTTTTCAACCACACATTCTTCATCAATCTGCTATTCCAGAATACATTCTTCCAAAATAATATGGCTCAAACACACCTTTAATTATATTTATCATTTGATGTCACATTAACGTCACATGTACTAACATCTGTAAGGCTAAATAGTATTGCTCAAAAAATTAAGTCATTATTTGTCTTTCTTTAAAATAANATTCTCATTCTCATATTCTTCTACTCATTTTCAACCCCACAATCTTCAATAAAATAATATTTTTCATCACATCAATAACTTTTCCTTCTTTTTCAACCACACATTCTTCATCAATCTGCTATTCCAGAATACATTCTTCCAAAATAATATGGCTCAAACACACCTTTAATTATATTTATCATTTGATGTCACATTAACGTCACATGTACTAACATCTGTAAGGCTAAATAGTATTGCTCAAAAAATTAAGTCATTATTTGTCTTTCTTTAAAATAAAATCCTTTAATTCACATATTCATTTTACAGTCGCGCTATGGGTACGCGTTTGGTTACCTGCAGTTTTACCAGATTATGTGGCAAAGGATTTTAAATTCAAATTGAAAGAAAAAGTCAATGGTTCAAAAACGTCTGGACCGGCCCAATTAAAAATCAAGCGTACCCATTTCCCTTCATTTTCAATTTCCCCAACCCCCAAACCAGAGAGCTCCCACGAGAGACGAAAACGATTCATTTCCACCGGCCACCATCTTCACCCAACACGCCACCATCTTCATCGGAGTAAGAAGGTGGTAGAAGTTTCTCCTTTATTATCCATCTCTTCAGTATATCCCTCACAGTGACGTTTCTATTTTCAATTTCCCCCAAATCGCACAAAACCCTTGAATGCGAAAAATTTCTTCAAGGTCCAGCACTCCTCCGTCTCGACAGGTTATGTTACTCCGTCCAAAGGTTATGTTACTCCGTCCCCTTTGTTATTTATTTTGCTCGAAGTTACTGCTTTGAAAAAAAAAACATAAGGGTTTAAAGTTTGAACGGTGGGTTGCAGTGGTTGTTAATTGTCTTGTTTTGGTGTGCAGTATGTCAGGGAAGAACTCCGGTGTATG
>CAIGRL010291885.1:0-11673 GCA_903798325.1 Fraxinus xanthoxyloides
CACACAAATAATATTAAAGTACTTTGTGTTCAAGTGGTAAGGAATCATCTATTTTTCTTAGAGGTACAAAATTCAATTCCATTGTAACCAAAAAACTTGTAAAAGGATTTTAAAACTCAATCAAACTGGTCGACCAGATCGGTTAACTCGGTCAATGCCCGATTTTGACCAAATCAAGTGCATTTGTATAAATTTAATTTGCCCGGCCCTATCAAGGGTCCGGCCTGCTCATTTTTCAGCCGGGCTGGACCGATTTTTATAACTATGCTTAGAAATCTCCATTTGATTTCGACCAAGATTTGGAATTACTCGATCAAATCGTCATCCAAAAAGTTTAGCACCAGTAGTTTTCTTCTCATTGTAGAAAGACCTCCATTGCTCATTTTTGATATTTTATAAAACTTTTAACTTTATAAATCTATAAAGCTAATTGTTTAATTGCGAAGATCCTCCATGTCAGATTATCAAGAAAATTAATAATGCGGGATCAATCATCAATGCTTTGGGAATAATTTCTTATTACTTGATCTTGATTTTAGATCTTAAATTTTGATTATTAGCTTTTTTGGTTTTTAAGTTCTTGATCTTGATTTTTTGTTTCTTGGTCCATAATCTTGATGGTCTTGTTTTTCAATGCAATTGCTCCAATCCTTTTCTTGATTCTTGATTGCAATCTAGATTCTTGATTGTGAGTTTCTTGTTCTTCTTCTTGAATATGATTTCTCTATTAATTCTTGTATTGATGGGATGACACAAATAATGAGAAGTTGTATATGAATTGGAGACCATAACCTTATTTATAGTTTTCTTATGTATTTGACCAATCGTCGACCCATCGTCAAATACAACCCTATTGGATTTGGTCTCTACACATATAATTCGATCCACACTTTATTTAGATACCATAAGCCTAACAAATTAATATTTTATTAGATCACTTTAATTAATCTCAACTTTATGATATCCTTATATATAATTATTTTAGAAATAAATCGAATATCCATGAATCAAAATATATGTCTAAAATAGACAATATCCAAATACAAACTCACACTAAACTGGTATATCATCAAAAGATGCAACACTCATGTGAGTATTATGCTCATGAAAGACCTTACGTGGTAGCCACTTAGTAAATGGATCCATTATTATGAACTTTCTTCTAATATGTTTTATAGAATCTAACTACTTTAAATTCTTTCCTTAACAATTATGAACTTAATGCCTATAAAATTTGACATCGTCAAGTTCCCATTGGAATACAAGACTGGTATTGTTATAGAATAACTCAAGTTTTCTTTCAATTCCATCCAAAATATGCAGCCTAATGACAATATTTTACAGTCATATTTCATGATCAGAATCAGAATATCCAATGATCTCCAATTCATATGATTTTTCTGAATGTGGTCATGTAATTCTTAGTTCTTTATAGAAATCGAATAACCTAATAGTTGCTTTCCAAATTTCCATCCCACAGTTACTTAAATATCTGCATAATATTCCAACAATGAATGCTATATTTGAATGTGTGCAAATCTAAATATACATTAAATTTTCAACTGCTGAAGCATATGGAATTTTGTGCATTTTCCTTTATTTTAGTTTATACTTGGGACATTAATTGAGACTAAACTTGTCTCCCTTAACAACATGGGTATCACCTAGTTTACATACATGTATCCCAAATTTCTTATAAACCATATCGATACACCTATTTAGTGATAATCCAAAAATACATCGAGAACGATCCACGTGTATCTATATCCTTAATACAAAAGAAGCATTACCAAAAAAAATTCATTTCAAAATCCCGTGACAGAAATCTCATGATCTCATGCAATAAGCTTATATCATTGTAGATAAATAATATGTCATCGACATACAACACCAAAAATATGTTTACTCCTATTGAACTTGTGACATACACAATCATCAACTGAATTATTTTCAAAATCAAATGAGATAATTATTTGATGAAATTTGTAATACCATTACGGGAAACCAGCTTGAGTCCATAGATGAATTTTCTTAATTTGTAAACCATCTGATATAACTTAAGATTATAATGTGTCAAAAGATCATAATAATTCTAAAAGAGTCTTTCAAAGAAATTGGAGAAAAAAACTTCTTTAATATCAATGCCTTCCTTTTAAATAAAGCCAGTTGCAATAAGATGGGTTTCATATCTCTTCACATTACCCTTCAAATCCCCCTTGATTTTAAATATTGAGTTACAACAAATGTACTCCACACCTTCTAGTAATGTGATGAGTTCTCAAACGTCATTGTTACTCATGAACTTTATTTATTTATGCACGACAATATTGACTCTTGAGAATTACTCATTTTCATGGCTTGATGAAAGTTGATTCATCAGATTTTCTTGGAAAAAAAGACTATAAACTTATCCAAAAATGTCTTTCTCATTTTTATAGTGAATTTTTTCAATGACATTTGTTCATGAGGTTGTTGATTTTTTTTTTTTTGGAACAATATCTTAATTGTGTATAGGGGATTTTGTAATATTGTTTTGAGCCGACATTGCTTCTTGAACAAGATCCAGAGTAAAAATTTGTCCATGGTCCTCATCATTGTCAATTGCAACAAAAGAAATATAGACATAATCATCATTTAAGACAAACTCATTAACCTAATAACCTAAAATTCNAGATTTTCTTGGAAAAAAAGACTATAAACTTATCCAAAAATGTCTTTCTCATTTTTATAGTGAATTTTTTCAATGACATTTGTTCATGAGGTTGTTGATTTTTTTTTTTTTGGAACAATATCTTAATTGTGTATAGGGGATTTTGTAATATTGTTTTGAGCCGACATTGCTTCTTGAACAAGATCCAGAGTAAAAATTTGTCCATGGTCCTCATCATTGTCAATTGCAACAAAAGAAATATATACATATTCTTCCTCCAAGAAAAATTTTTTAACCTTATAACCTTACCCCCGCAAACTCTTCATTCTTAAGGAAACATACATTTCTCTTTTCAAAAATTGACCTAATGGCGGGATTTTAAAAAAATTTGTAACCCCTTAATAATTGCTTTACTTGGAACTTTGTTGAGACTTTAAGTTGTAGTTTTTAGTGCTTCTACCTAGTCAAATTCTGATGTACTGTGAGATGATTCCACATTCCTCTAAAAATAGTGATGATTCCACTTTGTTCTCCTTACCCGTCATATTTGTCATAGTATTCACCATTATGGTAAGATCTTGTTAAATTCTTTTACATGGTTTTTTAACCTCAGTCTTGTATGCCTTGAACATGTCCAGTGTTTGAGATTTATTTTAAATGAGATATAGGTAGCCATTGTGAGAAAATTTCATCTATGAACATAATAAATTATTGTTGACCATTCTAAGAAGTCGAAGTGAATAGCCCACAGATATTCGTATGAATTAGTTCTAAAATGCCCGAAGTCCTATTAGCATTTAATTTTTTTATATTTGTTTATTTTCCCTTAATGTAATTAATATAAATACTTAAGTCTGAAAAATTAAGGAAATCAAGAATTCTTTTCGACACAAGATTTTTCATTCTCTTTTAAGAGATGTAACCTAATCGTTTATGTCATAACGAAGTAGAATTCTCACGGTTAATTTATATTTAGTACCACATAAATTCACATATAAGATTTCTCTATAAGATGCAGTCATATTAAGCAAATATAGGTTATTATAACGGGATATGGAATTAGTACCCACAATATTTGAATTAAGAAAAAGATCAATTGACTGTTTTCAATTGAAAAAGAGTAATCGAATTTCTCCAATGTAGAAATAGAAATCAAATTCTATCCAAAAAGACGATACCGTAAATGTCTATTTCAAATTCAAATAATAATCGGTCTTTAATGATAACCTAAAGTCCATATAGCCTCAACTATAACTGATTTTATTACATCGCCCCACATAGATGAATCTTTCAGTATCAATTGGCTTTGGCAATACAAGCAACCCAGAATAGTCATACTTATGTAAGTAGTGGTATCGAAATTTATCCACCAAGTGTATCTAGGTATTGAAACTAAATTAACTTTAAAATAAATTAAAGTGAAAAGTGTACACACCAGACGTGATATTTTGTACCGTCTCTCTTTATATATTCCATATTTTCACTAAAGTAACATCCATATTTATCATTTTCAAACTTTCACTGTTTATTTTGAACCGAATCAGATGCAACTTTTCTTTTTCTTTATTACTTATACTTAGAGGTACTTGCCAAATGAATAATATTAGTTCTTTGCACACAATATGGAATGAGCTCATTAAGAGTATTTTCCCTTTTAAAAATTGTAAGTGACCTTAAATTAATCGAATTTTGCAAGAATAGAAATCAAAACTAAATGCTCGAGCAAATCATCAAACAACTCAAACTTTAATGCTTTTAATTTTGTAACACGATGAGACATATCCATGATCGAATGCATAATAGCTATTTAACTTCTTATATTTCCTCATGTTTTGATGATTACGACCACTCAAGTTTTTAATTTTGGTTGTATTTTGTGTGTTTAAGGGTTATATGAAGGAGTTGGATCAAATTGGACTCAATTTCCCAAGTTTTAGAAGGCAAAATTGAAGCTCAAAAGAATAAGAAAAAGTGCATAATGTTGAAGTGAACTTTACTTAAGGCGTGTGCACACCTTACTGACCCGAACGGTCAAAGACTAATAGGAATGATTTTTGTGAAGGAATGATTGGAAGACTATACCTATTTTCGAAAAGGAATAAGAATATAATATCTTAGTGGGACCCCTTATGTAATTAGAGGATTTTTTTTNTATTTAACTTCTTATATTTCCTCATGTTTTGATGATTACGACCACTCAAGTTTTTAATTTTGGTTGTATTTTGTGTGTTTAAGGGTTATATGAAGGAGTTGGATCAAATTGGACTCAATTTCCCAAGTTTTAGAAGGCAAAATTGAAGCTCAAAAGAATAAGAAAAAGTGCATAATGTTGAAGTG
Organism: Fraxinus xanthoxyloides; assembly: GCA_903798325.1. NCBI lineage: Eukaryota > Viridiplantae > Streptophyta > Magnoliopsida > Lamiales > Oleaceae > Fraxinus > Fraxinus xanthoxyloides. The sequence continues at coordinate 4,988 of CAIGRL010291885.1, forward strand.
AACTTTACTTAAGGCGTGTGCACACCTTACTGACCCGAACGGTCAAAGACTAATAGGAATGATTTTTGTGAAGGAATGATTGGAAGACTATACCTATTTTCGAAAAGGAATAAGAATATAATATCTTAGTGGGACCCCTTATGTAATTAGAGGATTTTTTTTTAAAATTTGGGGATGATTAGAATTAGACTAGAAATATGAAACCAAAATCTTATCTTTCCTTGGAGATAATCATTCCATAAGGGACTTGGTCTCCTTGAAAAAGAGGGAAGAGCTGCATGTTTTGGGGGAAAAAAAAAGTTAGAAAACGATTGTTTTGTTTTTTCGAATTTTAATGGGTTGCTAAATTTTTATTCCACTACAAGAGTAATTGAAGTTTTGATTCTTCAAGAATTGTGAGATGGAATTAATTTTTATTGTTCTTCTAACCTTTCTATATTTATATATTTTCTACGTTTCTTGAAATTATTGTTTTGATTGATTATACAGAGTGAACGTTGTTTGATTGTCAAAATGATACATCGCCAATTAGAAATCTAAACCCGTAATTGTTTAGATATTCTAATATTAGTGGTAAAATAACATAGTTGATTACAAATAGGGTTTTCATTTATGTTATGTAGATATATAATCTAACTTAAATGAATCACACTTGTGTATTTGTTGGTTAGAATTGGTAGCCTCTCTAGAGATTAATGTTGTTGGTATTAAATCTTAAGATCGTGTCTAGAGTTGTTTATTGACAAGAGAAATAGTCAAAAGCGTCTCTTGATTATCGAGAAAGTAAGAAAACATAGGTTACTAGATCGTATCAATGACCATGACCAATTTGTCGAAAGAGTAAAGGATTTTACTTTTGCATCAATGATCGATTCTCCAAATCAATTCTAAAATTATACATTGGGCTGGATATTTGACCAATATTGATCTTCTCTTTATTTGCATTCTAGAAAAAAATTGCTTAAATTTAATTTGTTTTAATTCACAACAATCCAAAACCCCCTTTCTTTTATTGTCTAAATTTTTGAAGAATTAAATCTAATCAATCTCCGTGGATACGATTTTGCTCAACCTTGCTGCGATTTATATTTTCAAGAGAGCAAGCATTTATTATTTGTTGAATTCAACACCCATCAATCCATGATGTACCCCCTTATATTTTCTCTAGCCTTATACTTAAGTGAAATCACGTTCGCCAGAAGCGCACTAGTTTCGGCCTTATTGCCTATTGCAAAACATTGTTTTTCAATTTTTTAAAGGAATTTCTTGATAGGAGTTATCTCATTAGACACAATGCTCTTGAATGTTACTGGAATCTCGCGCTTCATGATCATAAGACTATGCAGTTTGAACGATTCCATTTATCTGAGCCCTTTTTTATTAAGGGAACTTTTATCCGTAAGATTAGTGGGTTATTCAGTCATTAATGCAAGGTCTAGATCAATGTCACTAAGAATGATACAAACGTTCTCTTTCTAACTCTTAAACTTTAGTTTAAGCACGATAATCGAATTGATTATGGCAAATATTGTAGAAGTAGATGGATTAACCGAATAGAGAAGTTAAATTAAATAACATGTTAACGTAGGAATCCTTATTGGACAATGAATAATTTCAAATAATGGTGAATCACATTACAAGTGACCGATCACAACATTGATATTTAGTCTTTGGACATAAATACCAACTTGTAAGTGACACTCTTGGTGCAGTAATCAAATATTGACAATAAATCTGATCAAACAAGTCTATTTTTGAATCGACTCAATGTTTATATAATGAAAAATTCTACAATTGTCGCATATTCATCACCATAGGTGTGTATATAATTCGACCAAATATTAATCTTCCTTTGAGCCGGTCAATACTCCCATGAATTACGTATACACAATTTTCCTAATATTCCAAATAAATTAATTTAGATAAGAGAGGTTAATTTGGTAACATGTTGTTTCAACTAATTTATTTTAGAAAATTAGTATTCCGAAATAAAATTTAAGTACAAAGATTTGAAATTGATTCACTCAATCATTATTATTTTTATTAATCTTCTTTAGCGCATGGGCAGCAGCAACGTGCAACCACAATTCTGAATTTTCTTTCCATAAAATACCAATTACATTGTCAACAAAAGTCACCATAAATATGAATGGAAATGATTATCTAGTGCCACATATACCGAATATCAAGTAATGATGTGACAAGCATCCTACTTAAGAATTATTTTTTCCTTTTGTTTTGTTTTGTTTTGTTTTTTTTTTTTGTAATGCACATGCTTAATCATTCACACTGCCAAAGTTGCTGTCATAAGTCTTTTTTTTTTATGCAAAACTTAATTCAAAATATCAACAATCAATTATAACCGTACACGTATTCAACAATTGATATCTTAAAATCTTAAATTTTGAAATTTTTGGTTAAAATTCACGTCACAAAATCGAAAAATCTAATTGTTTATGAATTTCAACCCTAAAAATTATTTATTGAATATCAATTATAAAACTAGAAAAGCTAATCGTTTAATTGCCAAGATTTTCAATGTCAAATCATTAAGAAAATTAATAGTGCAGAGCATACCTTAATTTCTTGGGAATAATTTTTTATTATTGGATCTTGATTTCAAATCTTGAATTTTGATCGTTAGCTTTTCTGGTTCTTGAGTTTTTTATCTTGATTTTTTGCTTATTGCTCTATAATCTTGATGGTCGTGTTTTTCAATTTAATTGCTCAATCATTTTCTTGATTATTGATTGTAATCTAGATTCTTGATTGTGTGTTTCTTGATCTTTCTCTTCAATATGTTTTCTCTATTAATTTTTATGTTGAAGGGATGACACAAATAATGAGAAGTAGCATATGAACTGGGAACTATAATCCTATGTATAGTTTCCATATGTATTTGGCTTATTATCAAATATAACCCTAAAGGATTCAGTCTCTACAAATAAAATCTGGTCCACGCTTTATTTAGATGCCATAAGTCCAACAATTTAATTTTTTATTAGATCACTTTAATTGAACTCAAGTTTAAGATAGCTTTATATACAATTATTTACATATGTAGGCCCACATAGCAAATTAATAAACCCGACACTCATGGCCCAATCCTCCTACGCCTTTTTATCACTTTTCTGAGATTCGTTTGCAATTTTTCCATGATAACATACTGCTCGTAAGGAAGAGAAGCAATAATCCTAATAACACCGTGACAGTGCCAAAAATGACAGTTGTGATCTAGCCAACATCAGAATCTGCTAATCGTATTACAAGAGAACCATGTCGGAATCGATTAATAAATTCACCGAGGTGATATTTGCCAACCACCTCGAGACGTCTACGTTCCTCGTTAGTGACACCTTCACTATTTATCCAAACAGTAAAGAGGTTGAGATTATTTTCAGCATCGAGATAAATGTCATCATCTAGAATCTCGATGGCCAACATCCCAATTTGCTTTGTCATCACGAGCTTGCTCCTTAATGGCACCCTCCTCGCCCTGCAAACAACAACAAACCAAGAATATGAGAAAATTAGAGTTTCATTAGTTCTAATAAAAAAAGGCAACTAAGGTTATCTAAAAATATGACAAATTATAAAAGCTTTATTTTACCAAATATATTTCAATAATTTAACTTTTAAAAGTAAATAAAAAATTAAAAAATATATTAGTATCTCACTTTAATGAATGGGGGGCAACATAATGAATTAAAAAAAATCGAGTAGTAACCAGAGCCCACCCGCCTCACCTTAAATGGGAAACGGGGCAGGTTTGTGACAGGAAATTACCTCGCGGGGCGGGGGACAGTGAAGGCCACCCCGACTCGACCCGCCAAGTTGCCCTCCCCATTGTCCTTTGTACATTGAATTTGTACATCACTTGCACGATTGTCAAAAATTGATTGGATGGAATTTTTTTTTTAAATTGGCAAATATGTTGGTGTACACTAAAGCGTACACCAATCATGATTGTTTTTTAGCCCACATCCACAAAGGATGCTCTCTGTTTCTGAGTTCGTATGAGTCCATAATTACATGATGATCATCTCCTTACAAGTTAGTTTTTAGGAGGGCAGACTACATCGAGTCTAATTATAATTTCGTGACATGAGGCTTAGCTTGTGGACATATTGTGCAACCAAATTGGATAGGATGTATGATTGGAAATGAGGGCAAGTGATTAGAAATAAATGTTATACTTTCTTGGCAACACTACAAACTTAGCCTCTGTTTGGTTTAGGTTAAAATTAGATTTTTAGCAGAGTTAAATAAAAGTTGATGAAATATGTAATTGAAATGTTGATAAAATGTTGTAGGTCACATTAAGAAAACGAGTTTTAAGAAATGGGACCAAATAGGGACATAATGCAAAGAATATCAATTTTCGTCAACTTTTATCAAAACCTTTGTCAAATAACCCATTAATAAAGTTGGATGCAAGCAAATATAGTACAGAGAACAATATCCCACCATTTTTATCTATCCCAACTCTCTTGCAGATTATGATACTGCACACAGTGAAAGAATCAGAATAGAGTGGGAGAAGTCTTCAACTAGAAGAGTCAAAAATCAACTAGAATTTTATTGAAATGATCTAAAATGATTACATATGATATGATAAGTTTCCACTTTCAAATCCCTCAATCAAGATTATGATACTGCATGGGAGCAATCTTGCACGAAAAGTTTAAAATCTACAAGAATCTTAACCTATGAAGATTACATGGTAAGATAAGTTTCCAGACCTCTTGAAGATTATGACACTGCATACATGGCACGAATCAGAATAGAGTGGAAGAAATCTTGAACTAAAAGAGTCTAAAATCAACCAGAATTTTCCTGAAAACAAAAGTTAAGTCTTCAACCCAATTTTTGTTAGGTTTGACTTGATGAATCCTTGTATTGTTCGTTGTTAGATCTAATGGAAAATCTAATGCAATTATGTCCTCGAAAACTATTACATGTTAGATTTAATTTTTGTTTATCCCCTCTCTATACGACAATTAGGATTTTACATTAGAAAATTTGGTAAATTTTAATGTGTCCGGTCTATTGCAACTCTCCTCCTTTTATCTAGGTTTGAGACCGACTACGGAAAAGACAAGCGGAGTTCAAAATTTTGCTGATCTTGAATGACCTAAAAAGATTGTGTGGTAAGATAAGTTTGAAATACAGTACGAATTAAGATAGATGGTATTAGTTCGATTCCAAAGAATTGAAGTTTAAAAGATGTCCCCTTAAGACAACGAAGTACAATAAATCTTAATTATGCAAAGAAAGGTGGAAAAAGATTATTCTTGGTACTATTTTAGCTTATTTGGTTCTTGAAATATCAGCCATAATCAAGGGATTCTAATAGAATGAAAATATGCAAAGTAAGGCATATACTTTGGCGAAAATTCACAGTGTCCAATACTTCAACGAATTATAGTAGTATATGCCTTTACTGAATCATCAATTCATGCCTCATGGATTTAGGCAAGGAGAAAATATGCTCCCTAATCCATTTAAATTTTTAATTGATATGCACATTTCACCATTAATATAAGGGCATTTGCATGGAATCATAATCCAGAATCATATGCTTAGAATCATCTTTATATACTTTGGGAGCTTAATGTACACTATTTTAGTATTATACATGGCACCACAATATTGAACTTCCTAATCTGATTCTGCAGAAGCTTCTTTGCTTGCTTGCTTCTATGTTTAATAAAAAAGGAACAATGTAAATGTAAATGAATGGCTAAGTTTTTGCTCATATAGCTATTTCACTTTGCTAAAGTTTTTGTACGAGGTTATATTTTAGGAAATAGATAGTAATCGGTATTAAAGATATTTGGTTATAGAAGGGGATGAAAGTAAAAGGGTTTTTCTTTCTTTAGAAGGGGATGAACCTTGACTCTTATACCATTTGTCAGGATTGATATCACTTGTTGTGACATCAATCACCGGATTGATACCACTTGTTGTGACATCAATCACCGGATTGATTTGTTGAAGCTATATGATAAATAATAATGAAGTATAAAAAACAAGAATATGACATAGGAATTAAGAGATTTTATTGATTCAAAAATAATGGAGAAGAGAGAAATTACAATAGATCCTATATCCTAATAATCTATTTTCTCAAACTTGTAAAATTGTATAGGAAAGTATAATATTTATAGGGAATATATAAGAGATGTCTAAACCCTCCTAATGGAGTTGTTGATGAAGTATGATACCAAAAAATAGAGTTCAAAACAAATTACAATTCCTAATGAGTTTTCAAAATAGAACTTGAAAACTTCAACTTGACATAGCACTCCAATAGTATTCCAAACTTGAATTCTCCATGACGTTCACTTCAATTAGAATTCTTTAATTACTTCAAATAAATAATTCGGGTCACGCCCAAATCCCGACATCATCATTGTAGTAAAACAATTTAATGTCTAAGATCAATTATTTTTTGAAAAATAAGATACAATAAAAAAACCTTAATTTAATTCTTCGTCATCAGTATTATCAAAACTGTTTTTAGAATAATTTAAGGGCTGTTCTCTTTACTATTTCCAAGTCGTTTTCTGTTTTCGATTTTTCAAAACAGTGAAAACACGTTCTTTTTCCTATTATAGAAAACGCGTTTTTGAAAACAAGTTAAAAATTACAAAGGATACACAAAAAGACAAATTGTGAGTTTT
>CAIGRL010291891.1:0-17494 GCA_903798325.1 Fraxinus xanthoxyloides
AGGGTTTAAGGTAATTTTCTCTTATCAAAATCTACTAAAATTTTTATTTTTAACTATACACCAAACCTGGGCTAGATAACTCGGACAGAAGTTTAATTATAAGCCCAATACCCAACATCGTAAGCCCTAACTATACTGTCCAGTAAGTAATCCAAAAGAGCAAAATATTGGACCTCATAGTGAGGTATCCCAAGCCCAAACAATAGGGTGAACTAAATAACCCAATTACTAAATCTATGATCCGTTTTAGTACGTGGGTAATTATAAATTTATTAAGGGGTCGTGTAACAAAGTTTTTTAAAAACTTAGGTATATTTTGATAAAAAGTTGATAAAGTTCGTGGTAAAAAAATTGCTTCTTTGAAGCAATTTATAGTTGAAGTTAAGTCAACTATAAATTGCTTTTGTATAGTTTGGCATTTATAGTTGAAGTTAAGTCACATCAATCAATATAGCTTCTGTTTGACATTCATTATTAGGAAAAAAATAATATTTTGAATAGTGATTTTTTTGAAAAATATGCTATTAAAAAATAAAGAGAAATTTTTGATTTACATGCTGAATATTTTTATTGTGTGAATGTTTGGTTGAAAATGAATGTTAAAAAAAAAAAAATTCAAATAATGATTCTCAAACTAGGGTATAATTGTTGAACATGATATTATTATTGGAAGAGCCTTTAACATTGGGATTGTTTCAAAATTTGTAAAGAGCCTTGTAATAATTGATAAAAGGAAAAACTAAAGTGCATACTTTAGCACCCTCTTATTTCTAATGACTAAAATTAATGTTGTGCACGAGTCCAGGCTTAGTATTAGTAATGAATTTAGCACAGTAAGTGTCGTACTTTTCCTCTTTACTATGCAAGAAATGAGAATACATTTCAATAATTGAATAATTGAATGTGATGTCAATTGAACAATATTCAAACAATGACGACTTAGATTCCTGAGACTTGATTGGTTCTTTCTTAGACTCGGAAAAGCTCACATGCAAAAGAGTTATCGATTTCAATACAATATGATGAAAGGAGTGGTGCACTAAAATTAAAATAAACGCTTGTAGATATTTAGTTGCATTCTATCATCCACTACAAGAAGTTAAACATCGAATGGAATGGAGAAAAAAATATTTATTGTTTAATTTAATAAAAATAATAGCTGTCACGATAAAGTACATTTAGACTTTATCATATGTTAGTGTAAATTTAGACTTTATCATGTCCCGTCACGTTCATGCATTTTTGTTTGTATACAGATTTGTTTGATATGAAATATTGGATAAAATTAAATGGAACTAATAAAGAGCAAAGAAGTTAAAATTTCAGTTACTGTAATCATGTCCGACTTTGTATAACGAACACGAATAATAATTAGACATAATCCTTTCCAATCAAATATAGCCAAACTTATCAAACATTTTCAAAGGACTCGAAACTTGACTCCCGTTTAGTCTAAAGTTCTTCGGAGTGGTTTGTTCAAAAGAAAATGTGATAATATTCAAAATTGAAAAGTAGGTAATTAAAATATAATGCTTTTGATTACTTAATTATATTTTTGTGTTAATTAATAGATGAATGAGATGATGAATCCCGATCGTGAGACCATAAAAAATAACATTACTTATTTTTCACGTATATAAATATTAGAAAAATAAAATTAAGACAATAATATCTTTGTTAACCATTTTTAAAAAAATAACAATTATACGACAATTATATATATTCATTTAAATTTTCCCTTCATTACATCCCTTCAAGTGCAATTGAACCACATTATTTTGGAAAAATATATTCTGGAATAGTGGATTGATGGAAAATTTATGGTTGAAAAAGAAGGAAAAGTTATTGATGTGATAAAAAATGCGTTGTTGGAAATTAGCAAAGAATGAAAATGAAAATTTTAATGTGTATCAAGCAGAGACATACTTTGTGTTCAAAATTATGATATATGCATGATTTTCATAAATGCTGAAAATATATATATATATATTGGCTCTTATCCTCATTTAAATCTTGAGAGAATATTTAGTCTTTGTTTAATCCTCATTTTTTAAAATTCATTTTCTACCATACATTTTATGTAATCCACAATTTTTTATCAACTTTTCAAATACATATTTCATCAGTTTTTATCAAAATTTACTAACAAAGTCAATTTTTAGCTAAACCAAACAGGGGCTTAAGCTAGCTAATCTTTTGAATTCATCGCGAATTTAGTGAGGAGGAAGTTGAAATAATAGGAAAGCAATCATAAGATTATAGAAGGATCATAAGCCCCTAAATTTTAGTTTGGCGGGTTGCCCCATCCAACACATGATGTGTCTCTAGACAAGAGAAGTGATTAGTATAGGATTTGGATTTTATATTTCATTATGACGATTAAGTCATATTTCAATAATTATCTAGATTTTCAAAATCTATCGCAGTGTTTTAACTTGCGAGTAGCAATAGTAGTAGTAGTAGGGTTTAAACTAGAGCATGATGTTGGCAAAAAATGGTACATTTGATTGTCAATATTTTTCATGAAAAATGTGTTTTTCTATCTAATTTCTTACTTTTGTTCTGTTTGACTGATAATTTTTTCTACATAAATAATTTTTTCTACTTTTGGTCACGTGATCATATTTTTTCTTAAAAACAATGAAAATATTTTATTTAGGGATATGTGATTTTTATTTTCCAGATAATTCACTTCCTTTCTCTCTCTAATCTATCCACCTCTCTCATCTATACACCAATAAAAAATGGACAAATACAATATTTTATAAGTTGAAAACTAAATCAATCAAACACATTTAATTAATAATTTTCATACAAATAATTTCTAGACAATTAAATTGCCTAGAATTTATTTTTTTTATGCAAATTTCATGCTCACAATTAAGCGCACCCTTAAAGTTATTTTAAACACGCTGGTATTTAGATTTGATGGTACGAATATAAATCACAAAACTAGATAGAATCTAGCATTAATTAAAGAAGTTCTAAAAAGCCATTGTCTTTGCTATTCTTGACATGAGCATGTTGTTGATTAGATAGGCAATTACTTTTTTCTTAATATCAAGAAAACTCATTTGTATTTGTTAAGACACTCCTTGAATGATTAAAACTCGATTATTAAGAAAAGTCACATTGCTGCAATGATGGTAACAATGTTGTGTTTGTCTCATTCTTTATGCTATTGAGATAAAGATTACTCAAAAACTTGTCTTACGATATGATTGGTTAAAAAATAAAACTTCGCTACGTTTAGAATTCTCATGAAAATCGTCTTCCTTTAGTATTTATTAAAGTCCTATTCCGAATGGTACATGAGATGAAATTCATCCAAAAAAAATATCATCGTAAAATTACTTTGTCATAGAGAACAAAGACTTATCGTCATTGCCTTTGATATATAATTACCTGTAAAAAATGCTCGAGGTTAGCAAATACATTAAAGTTATATATTGAAATTCATATGATAGCCTGAAGTGGATTATACTATACAAAAACTCGTCTAAATTGATATACAAACATGTAATATAATAACGTTAAATAAAAATATTCTCTCTCATGTGCATCCCCTAGTCTCGTGCTTGGATCCCTAATCGACATCCTTACAAGATAATTTAAGTAAAATAATATCAATTCCATACCAAAGTCACAACACAAGCAACATGTGGATCAGACAAATCAAAAAGTTAGCCTTCTGTCACGCGACATCACGTGATTGCTGGTTTTATTTATTAAGTTTTTGTTTGGTAAAAATTAAAATCTAGATTTTAATTTAAGTAAAAAATTAACAATTAATTTAAAATCACATATTTTATGGGTCTCATGATTTTCAACCACATATTTCATTAATTTATATTAAAATCTACTAAAAGTTTGATTTTAATTCCCAGACGAATGGAAAATGAATTCCTTATTTTATGGGTTAATTATAAGTCAAATTAGCACCCCATTTTCTCAGAAATAATAATTTATTTTTTGCAGGTTTTTCCACTGCAAATCTTGACGTATTTATGTACCAAAATATGATTTCTAATGGTGTCATAGATCTGTCTTGCTATGGATCAAGAATAAGATGTATTTATTCTGTGGTCTGCTGATTTAGATCTAGATCTAAACTTGAATTGTGATAAGTAATCTTAATTAGAATTTTGCTATTTGTACACCGGAATATCGTTTTGCTATTTGTACATCGGGATTGACACTTGGGTATACAGCCCTCTCAAAATATTTGAATAACGAATTTCCTCTGTCAACAATTGATATATTTTGGTTAATTGTAACTTCATTTCTAGTCTTCTAAAAACAATTCCTACTTGAGCCACATTAAAATTCACATTTTTATTTTTTACTCATTTTCAACTACACGTTTTTTAATAAAATAATATTTTCAATCACATCAATAACTTTTTTTTCTTTTTTCAATAACACATTCTCTATCAATCTACTATTCGAAAATAGATTCTTCCAAAATAATGTGACTCAAATACACCATTAACATAGAATATAAATTATAGATTTTGCTAAGAGAAATAATTTTGTTCTAATATCTCAAACTTAGCCTTCATCGGGCAATTTTTTTTAATTGATTTATAAAGAGGAACCGTAGTGTGTCTTGCAAAATGTGACGATAATAATGAACAATAGTTATAAATATATGATTGAAATTAATGTTTGATTTTGATTAAGGCTCCGTTTGATTCATATTATTATAGAATGAGAATGAAAAATATAGTCGTTATTGGGTCCCACACAAGAGATGGAAATTCAAATTTGAAGGTTTGATGTGATGTATAACGTTCATATTTCTCATTTTTAGTAAAAATGTATGGTAAACAAATGGGGGCTAAATTTATAAATTATGTGTACACCCAATAGTAAAAATCCCTATAATAAAGACATTGTGGGATTTGGACCCAGATCCAAATTAGGGACCAATCCCTTTAGGAGGTATTATCCAAGAAAAAGACCATTCACTTCGTGGATTAAGAACGACAAAGTTTGATAAATAGAACCCACATTCCTAAGCCGGTGACAATTTTAACATTTTTTTTACTCCTTGTAAGTTACCCAAGAAAAAACACAACTGAAGACAAGTCCCCCAGCGCATACTCCTCGAAAGCAATGGGCCGAAAATGATAGAAGAGCAAAAATTCAAAAATTATATATATAAATAAATCCCAATAAAAATAAAATATTAACGGATGTAAAGGTCACAAGCACAGTGACAAAAGCTGATACTAAAAAAATTCCAGTGCCTGCTCACCAGTCATTCACTTGTCTATACCTTTCTCATTTTAAGCCATTTCTCTGTCTACAAAAAAAATACAAAAAATTAGCCATCTAAAATTCCATTTCTCTCTGCAAAAAAATAATGGCTTAGCTGTTCTTGGATCCGGAGATTCTGGTTTCTTTAAACTTATTATATAAACTCTAACTTAATCCATAGCCCACAAGACATGATTTTGTATTTCTCCCATTTGTTTCTCCCTAGCCTCAAATCTTCTTCCTATTATCCGTGTTTGCAGACATTGGAGTTTGTAGCATAGGTCTAATGCCTGTTAATCCATGGACCCTTTTCTTGGCTTTCTCTTTTTTCGTTTTATCACCTCCTGTTTCGGGTTTGAATCCACAAGGAGAAGCGCTTCTCGCGTGGAAGAGATCGTTGAATGGATCCCTCGAGGCGTTAAGCAACTGGGATCCTACGGATGATACCTCTTGTGAATGGTTCGGGTTGACTTGCAACTTGAATAAAGAAGTTGTGGAGCTGAATTTGAAGTACATGGACTTACTTGGAAATGTACCAAGTAATTTCAGTTCATTGGCATCGTTGAAGAAGCTAGTCTTGTCCGGGACAAACCTGTCGGGATCAATCCCACAGGAGATTGGAACTCTTCAAGAATTGGTGTACTTGGATTTGAGTGACAATGCCTTGACAGGTGAAATTCCAGGTGAGATTTGTCACTTGCCTATGCTTGAACAACTTGTTTTGAACACGAATCGACTTGAAGGATCCATTCCAGCTGCAATTGGGAATTTAACGTCCCTTATGTCATTGATTATCTACGATAATCAACTCAGTGGACTGATTCCAGGCAGCATTGGAAGCCTGAAAAGGCTTGAAGTTATTAGAGCTGGAGGCAACAAAAACCTGGCTGGCTCAATCCCACAAGAAATTGGCAATTGTACCAATTTGATCGTGTTAGGCCTGGCAGAAACCAGCATTTCAGGGTTCCTCCCTCCGTCCCTCGGCCTCCTGGAAAAACTCGAGACTATTGCTGTCTACACAACTCTTCTCTCCAGCCAAATGCCACCTGAATTAGGCGCCTGCACCGCCTTGGAAAACATCTACCTCTATGAAAACTCCCTCTCCGGCTCAATCCCAACAAATCTTGGCAACCTTCGTAATCTGCAAAACCTCCTTCTCTGGCAAAATAATTTGGTGGGCACCATTCCTCCGGAGCTTGGAAACTGCCATCAACTACTTGTAATTGATATTTCCATGAATTCGTTAACTGGAAGAATCCCGGAAAGTTTTGGGAACCTTGCCTTATTGGAAGAGCTGCAGCTGAGTGTAAACCAAGTATCTGGCAAAATTCCCTCACTACTTGGGAATTGCACGGCCCTCACTCACATCGAACTCGACAACAATCAAATCACAGGTACTATTCCATCAGAATTTGGGAATCTGCCAAATCTGACGCTGTTATTCTTATGGCAAAATCGGTTAGAGGGAAATATTCCGCCATCTTTATTTTCGTGTCATAATTTGGAGGCGATTGATATGTCACAGAACACGTTGACAGGTCCAATTCCAAAAGGTATTTTTGAATTGCAGAAACTGAACAAGCTTTTATTATTATCTAACAATCTTTCTGGAACCATACCGCCGGAAATCGGGAACTGCTCGTCCTTGATACGATTCCGGGCCTGTAATAATATGCTTACAGGACCAGTTCCACCGGAAATCGGGAGGTTGAAGAATATAAATTTCTTGGATCTGGGTTCAAACCGGTTAACCGGAATTATACCAATGGAGATCGCTGGATGCCAAAATCTGACGTTTCTTGATCTGCATTCAAATTCTCTCTCTGGACAGTTGCCAGGGAATCTGAACCAGCTTGCCACTCTCGAGTTTCTTGATGTATCTGAAAATTTCATTGAAGGTACGCTGAATCTGAGTCTTGGCTCATTGAGTTCATTGACAAAACTTATTCTCGGCAAGAACAGGCTATCTGGTTCAATCCCGAGCCAACTCGGTTCGTGTTCCCGGCTTCAGTTACTTGATTTAAGTAGCAATAGGCTTGAGGGACAGATTCCGGCGAGTTTGGGGAAGATTCCGGCCTTGGAAATTGCTCTAAATTTGAGCTGGAATAAACTTTCCGGCGAGATCCCGTCGGAGTTTACAGCATTGGATAAGCTTGGAGTTTTGGACCTTTCTTACAACCAGTTATCTGGGGACCTCCATTATCTAACCGAACTTCAAAATCTTGTGGTGTTAAATGTGTCACATAATCAGTTATCGGGACATGTGCCCGACACGTCATTCTTTTCCAAGCTGCCACTTAGCGTCCTAGCTGGCAATCCCGACCTGTGCTTTTCCGGTAATGAGTGCTCTGCCGATGAGGGTGCAGCGGCTAAGCACGGCAAGGCAGCCAGAGTGGCAATGGTGGTGTTGCTTTCTACTGCATGTGTCCTACTATTTGTTTCACTCTACATTATCGTTGGAGGCAAAATGCTGGTATGTGGGGCCCACAATTCTGATTTGGACAGCAACGGCGATATCGAGTTGGGTCCACCATGGGAGGTAATGGTGTACCAAAAGCTCGACTTGTCAATTGTTGATGTAATCAAGTGCTTGACAGCAGTCAATGTGATTGGTTGCGGGACATCGGGCATAGTTTATCGAGCAAACATTTCATCGGGATTAGTTATAGCTGTCAAAAGATTCCGAACATCGGAAACGTGCTCCGTGTCGACATTTTCGTCAGAGATTACGACGTTGGCACGCATTAGACACAGGAACATTGTTAGACTATTGGGTTGGGCAGCTAACCGGAAGACTAAGCTATTGTTCTATGACTACATGCCTAATGGTACATTAGGTTCATTGTTGCATGAGGTATGCGGAAGCGTAGTCGAGTGGGAAACTCGTTTCAAGATCGCTTTAGGAGTGGCCGAGGGCTTGGCCTACTTACACCACGACTGTGTGCCGCCGATCCTCCACCGAGATGTCAAGGCGCACAACATACTCTTAGGGGATCGGTATGAACCATATTTAGCTGATTTTGGGCTTGCCAGGCTTGTCGAGGAAGAAAATACTTCATTTTCAGCGAACCCTCAATTTGCTGGATCATATGGCTACTTCGCTCCCGGTAAGTTTTCATTAATTATACAACTTCAGTTTCTTGTCTAAATCCATGTTTACATCTGGCATGAAATGACTAAGATTTGATTATTTTGGTTGTAGAATATGCTTGCATGCTAAAAATTACTGAGAAGAGCGATGTCTATAGTTATGGAGTCGTGCTGCTAGAAATCATAACCGGGAAGAAACCAGTTGATCCGTCATTCCCTGATGGACAACATGTGATTCAATGGGTTCGGGATCACCTAAAGAGCAAAAAGAACCCTGTCGATATCATTGACCAAAAGCTTCAAGGCAATCCAGACACACAAATTCAAGAAATGCTCCAAGGCCTTGGAATAGCTATACTCTGCACCAGCAACCGAGTAGAGGATCGCCCTACAATGAAAGATGTCGTGGCTTTATTGAAGGAAATCCAGCACGAGCATACACCAGCAAGTGAATCCCACAAAACAGCCAGCAAATCATCAAAAATCTCTGAAGTTTCATCGAATTCATCCACATCTGTGACTCCAGCTCAGTTGCTCATTCAAGGGTCGTCTAATTACTCGCTCACTTACTCCTCTTCCTCAGCAAGTTACAATACAAGACATCAATAATGTGTGCAATGTAACATTATTCTCTAGGAGTAGAACAGCATTGTAAAAAGTACTTGTAAGTGTTTAGGTTAAGCTGAGTTTATAGCAACCTAACAAAATTAGTTCTTTCAAGTGGATGAGGCTGTGTTTTTATTACAAAAATCCAACTCTTCTATTTCCTAAGCATTGTTCAACATATGATAGCATTAATTCTTGTATGAAAACTCAATTGTTTTCTTAACCAGTAAGTCTTTATGCTTTTCTTTCACTCGAATGAATAAACAAAATTAAGTGATTTAATAATTGATGTGAACCTTCCAACATAATCTAACATGAACGAGATTCTTTCTTAAGTCGATCTTATTCGAAGAAAAAAATTCAATTCACAATTAATGCTTTGAAGCTGAAATACATGTGCCTCTAACAATCCACCCTGGTACCCCATATTGCAAGTCAGTACAAAAACTTCCATCTGAAAAGACTAGTCCATGTGCATGTCCAGCGTGCATGAATGAAGGTTAATCAACCTTCTATAGGTTGTTTTGTGCACAAGTTCTTTTCTATCATTTCATATGAAAAGGGACCCCAAGATGATGTCTTAATGGGGCATTTGTATCCTCGTTCTCTCTTCTCAAAACTGTTAAGGATTTCGAATATGATTTCTCTCTCTATTTAAGGTAAGAGGGAGAAGTTTACATGTGGTTGTCTGTCGGGGTGGGGGCGGACCATAATAAAAGAAATTTGGACTATAGCCAAGTCTCAAGTTCGTCCCCCTTTTTTATTTCTTCAACTTCATTATTATATTGCTTCAATTTATTTATTTTTTTACTTGATAGAAATTTTAAGCTAATTATAAATTTTAGTCCACCTATAAATGCAATTCCGATCGATTGTGGGTGAGGGGACGGGAATGACAGAATGATTGATTGAACAAATCAACCTCTCCCTCACCCCATTGTATGTCACATTTCTTGTTTCATAATGATGCAGGACGAGAAGAAGCTTCTTGCATTTCATGTAAAGGTGGAGGACCCCCCACCACACAACAAAGGTGCATACAAACTAGTACATATCAAAAAAGATGAACTTATTTATTTGGTCATGTAAGATTTTTTTTGTTGTTTAAAATCTAACGATAGAATTGCAGGCCGAACTTAATTTTTAACCACATATTTCATTGGACCCACTAATTTTCATCGACTTTTAGCAAACGTCACACAATTCCTAAAATCAAGAGATAGTAAGTTGGGTGATATCCGATAAAATTTTCTGGGCCTGCTTTTTACGCATGATTGGTCCTAAAGACTTCAGCCAGTACATGCACTGTGTTTTAGGGCAAGACATGAAGGTCCGTTATTGCATAGTGCAGATGGTACGATGCTGTTATGGAACAAAATATTGGTTTGGCCTCACGTGAGGGACACACGTTTAGTCCTTTTTAAGTGTAAATGGAAGCCCACATGCCTAAGATCTGGATCTACTGCTTTTTGATGCTATAATATTTGCAAAGAGACAACCAAGTATGTGCAAAAGATTCTCAACTTGGATTACAATGACATTATCCCACTCAAATTCAAAGGGTGAGTTGATTCCCTCCTGCCTCCACTTACCATAAAATTTTGTTTCATACTCGAGTCATTTCGTATCCGCATTATGTGATTCGTGTTTTAGTGCTTGTTGACAATGGCCCAAAAATGTGGTTCAACTGAATTAAGATTGATTGTGCAGCCATAACGAAAAACTAAAGATCAATTTGTTGAGAAATTTTCGAGATTTGTTTGCAAGTGGAAAGGAAACGAGGAAAGCTGAATTCTTTATCGCACCATTCGCTGAAATTCAGAAATTGGAATAGTCTCTTTACTTAAGCCCTGAATTTTGTCTACTTTTTTGGGTCTGTTCTGCATGCAAAAATGGTTAACTATGAACTTTTAATGTGTGGAAATATTGTCCAAACTTGTCCAAGTTGGTGGGCCTTGCACGGTTAGAGAAGAGAACAATTTACAATTCTTGAATTCAGTTTACATTTAATCAAAAACGTGACACACAAAACTTTTATAAATGAATAGAAGTGAGACTTAAATCAAGACGAACTTTGTAAAAGACTTTTTCATAGTAGTTCATATGCCATTTACCAAAATACTCAGGATGTACATATTTAAGTTAAGAACTTCTGGAGTTTCGCAAGATAGATTACACTCATTACATTACTAAAACCGAAAACTAAAACTTATTTATTTATTTACTTTTATCATATTACAGTCTTCAACTATACAAATCATCGTCGTCCCCAGCTGCAGCGGCAGAAGAAAACGGGTCTGAAGCTCCAGCAGCAGGTGCATTCTCAGCGTGATCTGCAAACCGGAACTCAGATCCAAATCCGCGAGATTGTTGTAGTGTCTGGGAAAAGAGCTGGTACTTCCTAATGTCAGCATCACTCACGCTCCTTCGAGCATATTTCATGGACTCCTCGAAGTGCGTCGGCTTGATCTCGGAGACATCATCAAAATTGTCTTCTTCCATTGCTTCGGGGTTCCCCATCATCTTCCTTTCCCTCTCGATATCCTGTCACTCCAATGTATCAAATAAATAAATAAATCAAGAAGAGCGGCAATCAGACTATATCCCAAGGAACTAGGCCCTTATCCAAATTAGGGGATTAAAAACGACATCAGAAAGAGGAAAAAAAACACCAACATATTTGTAGTAGTCACCCTCAAAGTGAAAACTACATCCAATCGAAGTATAATTTTTCATTATATTAACAAACTCCTCCCAGAATCATTTGTATAATATTAGTAAGAATATTGTGGTGACCTTATGACTACACATTATAGCCAACACAGAGGTTAGCAAGGCAGTCGAAAGGATAAGTAAACTCTCCGACTAGGCTCCAACAGTCGAACAATTACCATAACAGATCTTGTTGGTATTTATGGTGACCACAGTGCAAAGAACCTACATATTTATGAGTTGATACTGACAAGAATCAAGCCCCAACTCCAGTTGACAAAAAATATGGATTTTTGGGAAAATGAGTGGGAGCAAGGGGAGAAACAGACACAACTAAGGAGATTTTTAAGGACAAAGTACTTCGTGATGCTTAACCGTGAACATAAGTAGGACAATCTGATGTCATTTCACTTCAGTGTTCTTGTCTATCTTCCGTGTTATTGAATTAGTAAGCAAACAAAAATTGAGTCAATACAGGCCAAAAAACCCGCCTAGTCTTCAATGATGTTTAAAAAAAAAAAACTGAGGGTGCTTCATGCCATACTTCGATACTTATTATTGCAATTACAGGCAAAATGTAAACACATGCCATGATGAAAAAATAATTACCTTTTCAATATTTTCTCGAATTGCATACTTGCATGCACGCTGACAAATTTCTGTTACGTCAGCACCACTAAACCCATGAGTGTACCTAGCAAGGGCAGCTAGATCAACATCCTTTGATAATGGGGACTTCCGTAAACACGTTTTGAATATCTGAAGACGGGACACATCGTCTGGAAGTGGGATATAAATCAACTGATCCAGACGTCCTGGCCGGAGTAAGGCTGGATCAATGATATCTGGCCTGTTTGTTGCTCCTATGATAAAAACAGTTTTCTTTGCAGTCATTCCATCCATCTCTGTTAATAGTTGATTAAGAACTCTATCTGCAGCACCACCACCATCTCCTACTGATTTACCTCGCTGGAAAAGGGGACAAAGGGAAACAGAACATAAGGATTGAACCGACAACTCCATGGACATAATATAGTGGGATTAAAATAAAACTTCATTTTGTTCCAAGCTGGTCGACGTACTAAACTTAAATATTTGTTACAATTCGTTCATATACTGTCTACGTCCATTGGTTTGGCTAACAGAAGCTGACATAGCATTCTAGCTACCAGCCTAGTTTGCAGATAAGTAGGCTGCCATGTCACTCTTCCGGATATGGACACAGGGACTGACTAAATTCAAAATTAATTTACAGTTAGCAACTTGAAGCGAAATGAAGTTCATTGACCAACATGGATTTTTGCTATAGAGAAAACATAACTCAGTGCATTTCACAGAGTTCAGACAGTCTTTAAAATATACCTGAGTGGCAATTGAATCGAGTTCATCAAAGAAAAGCACGCAAGGCGCAGATTGCCTTGCCTTGTCAAATATTTCACGAACATTTGCCTCACTTTCGCCAAACCACATAGTCAGTAACTCGGGTCCCTTAACACTAATGAAATTGGCTTGACACTCGTTAGCAATGGCTTTGGCAAGCAAGGTTTTGCCACAACCAGGAGGACCATAGAAGAGAACCCCTTTAGAGGGTGACATGCCAAACTTCTCGAATTTCTCTGGATGCTCCACTGGATACTGGACAGTCTGTGACAAGCCAGTTTTTTTAATTCAATTAGAATTAATTATGAGCAAAATCAAACTACAAACCACGTACAAGCTTGAGAGGAAAGTGACAAATAAAATATTAAAAGAAACTCTGAGAACTCAAAATGAAATAATTAAACTGCCACCACACAAGATTCAAAATTTTAATATGTGAAATATCTAATGGAAGAAACTTTCAAGTCTTGAACTGATTTGGACAAAACGAACCACAATTTTCCATACCTCTTGAAGTTCGCGTTTCACATTTTCCAACCCACCAATATCATCCCAGGACACATTAGGAACCTCCACAACCTGCCATCCAATAGAATCAATGCTTATAAATTTTAAGTAGCATGAAAATGAAATTATTCAAGAAGAAGAAGATGATGATGATAAGAAAGTATTCCATCTTACTATTGTAAAAACAAAGAACTCTCAGGCTTTAAGGGACTTCTAATACAAATAAGTCTAAGAAAATTCAATGAACATACAGTTTCACGTAATGCCGATGGGTTTGAGGCACCCAATGCAGTTTGGAAGTGTTCATTTGTCACGGCCATTGAATTTAACACTTCAGCATCAATCGTCTCATCTTCCAAGTCAATTACGTCCATTTTCTCTCTAATGCACTGAAGAGCAGCTTCAGTGCAAAGAGCAGCAAGATCGGAACCAACATAACCGTGGGTATCCTTTGCAACTCTTTCAAGGTCAACCTGAAAAATTATTAACAAATTTATAGCCGTGGAGTTGAGATAAGATATAAATAGAGTATATAAAAAAAAAACTCACATCTTCAGCAAGTTTCATATTTTTGGTATGAATTCGAACAACTTCCAATCTCCCAACTTCATCTGGCACACCAATGTCAATCTCTCGATCAAATCTCCCAAATCTACGGAGAGCAGGATCAATGCTATTTGGCCTGTTGGTGGCACCCATTACAATGACATGAGCCCGAGATTTTAAGCCATCCATTAAAGTAAGAAGCTGGGAAACTATACGTCTCTCCACTTCGCCATGCGTTTTTTCCCTCTTTGGAGCAATAGAATCTAACTCGTCGATGAATATGATCGATGGTGCATTCTTCTCGGCTTCCTCGAATGCCTTCCTCAAGTTACTTTCACTCTCTCCAGCCATTTTTGACATTATTTCAGGCCCATTGATCAAGAAGAAAAATGCACCAGTTTCATTAGCGACAGCTCGTGCAATCAGGGTTTTCCCTGATCCAGGAGGCCCATACAGCAAAATGCCTTTCGGTGGCTTCACACCGATAGACTTAAAGAGCTGTGGGTGCCTCAGAGGAAGCTCGACTAGCTCACGAATCTGAGCCATTTGCTTTCGTACACCACCAACATCGTCATACCCAACTTCATTCAATTTTTCCTCTTCCTCACGTCTTATTGGTTCCCCATCACAAAATATCTCAGTATCCGGTGCAACAATGCAGTACTCACCAGGATCTGTTTCAACTACTTTAAATTCAACACTTCGCATGCCACCTCTAACTTGAAAAAGATCACCCTTCCTCGCAGGACGATAAGCATCCATGAAGTACGCTGGCATGTGAGAAAGATGTGATGAAATATATTAAAACAATGAGAAGATACTCCCAATGCAAACACCAAAAAGCTTTTAAACCAGTTTTAGTTAACGAACTTCTAGCGGAAATTGATAATGATCGCCAGATTTCATTATAGTTGGTTAATAAGCTTAAACGTTCATTAAAGATTAATCATTTCCATCTATGTCCGTCAACTTGGTTATCGTGACAGCCTAGTTGGGAGCTTAGTTGACAAAAACCATTTTTTGTTGGTCAAACTAAAGAAAATGGATCGAGTGACCAAATCATAACAAAACCCAAGTTCAATGATCACCTCAAAACAAAATGAAATTTAATGAGCGACATGAATCTTGCTAAAATAGCACCGGTAAATTTAACTAAAAATGTTAACGGTGGACTTACGCTTCAAGTAGACGTCAAAAAGGTTGCCTGTGAGACCCTCAACTGAGTCGTCAAAGGGAAGGATATGCACACTTTTTCCATACTTGACATCAGGGCACTGGTGTATTGATACTACATCTCCAAGATGCACCCTAAGGTTAGCTCGAACGACTTTATTCATTTTTATTTTTGATTCTTCGCATTGCTCATCAGCAAGAAGTATACAAACTGTGTCCTTCCGTCTCTTTCCCTATACCAGATGCAGATTTAGTAAACTCCACAAAATAAAAAGCAAAGCCAGATTTTTAAAAAAATACCTTGATCAAAATAGTGTCTCCTCGAAAGAGACTAAGTGCTTCCATGTTAGCAGGATTCATGGAGACCGCTGAATTATCATCATTAACGGCCTCGTCTACAACAAGCCGATTAGGGGCCTTTTTCCGCTCCAAAATTGCCATAGAATAGTCTTTCGTTTTCCTAGATTTCAAGAAACAAAATTNATTCATTTTTATTTTTGATTCTTCGCATTGCTCATCAGCAAGAAGTATACAAACTGTGTCCTTCCGTCTCTTTCCCTATACCAGATGCAGATTTAGTAAACTCCACAAAATAAAAAGCAAAGCCAGATTTTTAAAAAAATACCTTGATCAAAATAGTGTCTCCTCGAAAGAGACTAAGTGCTTCCATGTTAGCAGGATTCATGGAGACCGCTGAATTATCATCATTAACGGCCTCGTCTACAACAAGCCGATTAGGGGCCTTTTTCCGCTCCAAAATTGCCATAGAATAGTCTTTCGTTTTCCTAGATTTCAAGAAACAAAATTTAACATAAGATTCTTGACATTAAGATGAACAAAAGTTGAACACATAAATATAAACAAGTAAATTACATAGAGTAACATGAGTTTCAATTACCAGACAAATGCAGAAAATTAACCAAAAATGAACAGTTTTTTAAAAAACAATCACAAAACCAAACTACAAATCAGTTTCTTTAGGGACGAAAACGCAGAGCGAAAGGTGCTTAAAATTCTAATAAAAGTAGTCACAAAGATTTAATTTTTAGAAAAGTAGTAATTCTAAAATTTAATTAAACGTAGCAAAAAAATAACTTTTTGAAGCTTATGAAATCAAAATTAAGGTCCATAAATATCAAACAGCAACATATGAATGCAAGGTAAGAAAAAACGTACGAGTCGGAAGAGGTTGCGTCCGCCATGGTCTTACGCTTCAAAAATTCGAGGATTAAAACTTAAAATTCCGAGTACCTCACTAAGTTTATTCAGAGAGATGGAGATGAGAGTGCGCTTGCGTATATGTAGAGGGAGAAAGGAGGAGAGGGGAGGGGATTGGACAAAACCGACACCAAGTCAAATTAGTTGATTAGGACGACTGTTTTTTTTTTTTGGATATCTTTTTCTTCAAGATATTTCCGAAAAACGACCAAACATGTTTCAATAATATTTCTAATATTAAAATTAGAAAGAAATAATGAAACTATTCGAGCATGGGTAAGATAGAAATTATCTATATGTACCTCTTGAATTATGCTACCCTTACATATTAGGGCTTCACAGAAGCCCCACATATCATACATTTGGGGCGGCAACAAATTCGAACCAATTTTTTAATCAGATCGGACCCACCTCATGTGAGGGTCGATAAGAGATCTATGAACCAACCCTCTATACATTTGACTTAATCATGTAGCTCTTACTTGTTGATGATCATTTTCTTTTTAAATTTCGCTTCACACGTCGAATATAAAGAAATCGAGAAACAACCTAATGAAATAATACAATTTGATAAATATATATATATATATAAAATTGATTGTTAGATTACCTTCTATTGTTAGCAATGTAGCCTCAAAGTTTCTCTCAATTAGGGGTGGGCAAAAAAAATCAAAAAATTGATTTAACCGATCGAACCAAACCGAGTTGGATCGGTTTGGGTTGGTTTGAACCAAAAAATTGGTTTGGGTTGATTAATTTTAACCATTATAAAGTCGGGTTGGGTTGGTTGCGGTTTAGGCAACCAACCCGTCAATTAACCGATCCAACCCGCAAATACATTTTTTTTAAGCCCCGTTTGATTCCCATGAAAAATCTCATTTTCATTCTTCTACTCATTTTCAACCACACATTCTTCAATAAAATAATATTTTACATCACATCAATAACTTTTCCTTCTTTTTCAACCACACATTCTCCATCAATCTACTATTCCAAAATT